>OZ020514.1:62596007-62800515 GCA_963971425.1 Bryoerythrophyllum caledonicum | reverse complement strand
CTGACAATCCTGCCAAATATCATTGGCAACATTCCGGTGGACATCAATGAGCTCTGCAGACATATCGTCTAGCGGACCAGGATCCAGGAAGGAAAAATCGAGGAACGGCACGCCATGATCATGGCCGTCATGGAAGCGATAGGAACGGAGGATTCTGACGACCTCATTCCACGACTCAACCGGATGAAGGCCAAAGAGAGCTCCATCACGAGGCTGGAGCAGGAAAACACCACCGTCACCCAGACCAACACCCGGCTCTGGGCGTAGGTACGACAGGCGGAGGCCGCAAGAGATGCAGCCCAGCAAGCGAGAGTTGTGGCGGAAGCGAAGGTCTGGGCAACCACTTAGACCTTAACAGAAATTTGCGTAGGGTTGGACTTTCCAGTGTATACCGTCAATCGAGCTCTTCTCTACACTGAGAGCCTGGAGAAGAACGAGAAGTTCATTAGGAGGCAGATCATCCGGTTCCTCCTGGACCACAACCGGAAGATGGAGGGCACTTGGAGCAAAATGTAGGAGTTGGCGAAAAATCTCGTTGTCGCAGCCCTACCAGTACTAGAAGTTCTAGTTCCGGAAGCAGCACCTCCGACTCCAGACGCTGCAGATCCATCCAGAACCAGTGCAGGGCCATCTAGATCTCCGTCCGGACCGGCTCCCGGATCTCCGCCCAGACCCACAGTAGGCTGTTCACCCAGATTTGTAGCCGGCACACCTGAGACCCCTACCGGAGGCTTCAATGATCTCGTGGGAACTTCGGATTTCAACTCTCCGATGAGTTGGAATGGGGTGGCCTTCCCGAGCACGGAGAGTATTCAGAAGTGGTAGGAAACGCCAGAAGATCCATCGTAGATATCCCCGTTGCCCTTCCGGATTCCATCAGAGTCTCTTTCTCCGGTGCCACTGGAGACGGCCCCTTTACCGAGAAGCTCTGCAGCAGTGCCCATGGTAGTCAGCCCCAGTGGAAGCTTCCGGGACCTCCCAAGCCTTCAAGTCCGGACAGCCGCTACATCAACCCGGACAGCAATAGGAGTAGATCCGGAAATGCCTTTTGGACGGAAAACGCAGGTATTTGCCTCCGTCCCAGAGCCGCCAGCTACTATTCCGGCACGTCCGAAAGCCAACGCAGCACCAGCAAAGGTAATCCCTACGCGCCGCAGCAATAGGAAGAAGAACCAGGTTACACCTTAGATTGGGACTCCTAGGGCTTAAGTTTGATAGCGACTAACGATGGGGCTCAGGGTTGCACCCGGCTATCACACCATAAGCTAAAAAAGACCCTAAACTAGGCTTTGTGTTAGATCCGAGAAAACCGGATCTGAGATCCGGAATTTCCGGATCTGAGTTTTGAATTCCGGATTTCTAGGGTTAATATCCTTTATACTTTTAGGATAGGATTTTCCGGATTTTTAGGTGATAGGATAGGATTTCAAGATCAGGAGTTAGTGGTTACTTAATGGATGAGCCTTACTCGGCTCAAGGTCTTGTTTTCTCTTTCATGAAGAGTATTTTCTGCAGTATACTTTCTCTTCTGGAATTTATGGTAATGGAGTACAATTTTGTGGAAGAGAGAATAAGATCCATTGTGGTTGATGTATAGTGACATCAGTTCTTATGCATGAAGTGTTATAAGGGTTGCGCCTAGTACAACCGGTTAGGGCTTACGTTGAGAGATCGCCCGGTAGAGCTGAAAGAGAGGTTAGGTAGAGTTTGACGATCCACGGTGACCGGAAGTAGCCTGGAGGAGGAGGGAGGGTACTGCAGGGGTGAGCCTGGTAGCTTCCAAGGCACGGAGAATCCGTGTAACCCGGATTTTGGTTGCGGCCGGAATTTCCCCTTACGATAGAGGAGAAAGCCTGAGGTGTATGTCTAGAAGGAAGTGTAGGTATAAATCTACCACACTCATCCACTAGAACCACTAAGCATGAGCCAGAATGTCGTTGTAGTCTGGACGAACCTCTGAGTGACCGCATTTGGAGGGCCTTCCGGATGATGTAAGAGTGCAAGTCCGGCAGCAACAAACCAACTACCGGTTAGCGAAGTAGGAAGAGTGGGGTGTCCAGCCACTATAAGTTCCGGGGCAGTGGGTGTCTAGCCACTTTAAGTCACAAGACAGTGGGAAATCCGGCCACTTACACAAAATAGGATTAGTGGTACCCGGCCACTCGGTTAAAAACTCCGAAAGAAAACTCCGTCTGAGACAATCCGGAATCCGGAAGGGTCCGAAAGCTGAAAGTAGGGACATCCGAAATCCGGAAGGATCCGGATGAGTAGATTGAGGGATGAATAGGAACGCTAATTGATAGATTATAGAATGATAATAGTAAGTTGTCTATATCATTTAAGAAAGAAACAATAGGTCTCTGTGAGAACAAATTTAGAGCGGATATTCCGGATACATTTAGCTCCAATTAAGTGCTATCCGGAGGAATACTCACTCTACGAACTGCAACAATCTCAGATCCGGGTTTTCCGCCAGTCAACAAGTTCAGTTTCCGGTTAATAGATGGGTTGGTAGTTAGGTGCAATCATGAGCCCCATCGTTAATTGCTACAACATCTCTAACAACCGGAACTACCTAACTTTGATTCTAAACCTAACTAAGGGCTCTTCTTGTTTCGTCCACTTCGGCACATCGGAGATGCTCCCACCATCTGCTTCCTGCCGCCGATCTTCTCCGGAGTTGGATTCGGTATTGGTCCACTTCCGGAAGTTGTGGTTTCCGGCTCCGTTTGGTCGGCTGAGGGTGCCGCCCGAGTGGCCTTCTCCGTCGTGCTGGTGGAGGTTCCCACCGCTGTCTTGGAGCTCGTGGCTGCGTCCGGATGACCCTTGGATAGTGGGTAAGTCGTCTTCCGGCGGCTGGAGGTAGGGGGAGAAAGCGGTATCCTGAAAGCGGGAGGAGTCCCCTAGAACAGTGCTGACGGAAGGGGGGTCTTCTTGGCCGTCTCCGAGCCTTGCCACATGTTCCGGGAGAAGTTGCATCAGGTGCGTCCAAGGCCTTATCCATAGGCCGCTTACCTTTTCCAGAAGCTTCTTGTGCCTGTCGTGAAGGTCCGCCTACATTCGGAGACGAGTCAAGGTTGATGGTGGGGATTGGTGTTGTCGGCTCTTCTCGAATGACGGTGTTGGCCGCGTTGTTGACCAGCAGTTGCATCTGCTCCCACATCTTCTCCATATTCCGGGCGTCGTCCATAAGGAACCGGATGATCTGGCCTCTGTTCACCTTACCTTCCTTCTCCAAGCGCTCGTTGAAGAAGAGGCTTCGGTTGACTGCGTCAACCGAAAAGCTCAGCGCTTCCGGGACTTCAACGAGTGCTTGAGCTGATGCTGCAGCCTTGTCCTCTGCTGCCTTCTGGGCTACTTGGGCTTCCACCAATGTTGCATCTGCTTTCGCCAGGTCCTGTTGCAGTTTCGTCGGGGCTTGGAGGATTGATCGCTGCTGCTCTTCCATTTCCTGGAGTCGGAAGTATGTCTCTCAGAGGTTCTTCAACCGCGGCATGATCTCCTCAGAATTCTCAACCCGAAGCTCCCCAATGATGTCGTATATCATTAAAGTGCTGTCGTTGAGGTGTTGGTTGATCCGCGTGGCCCTCCATGCCACATGTTGAAGCAGCTCCATGATGTCCTCTTTGTGTCTTCCAGGAAGTACAGCGAGGTCCGGAGTCGGGCATCGTTTTGGTTGCTTCGAAGGTCCCGCAGCATCCGGATCTTCCGTGGCTGGGTCCAGACATGTGGGTCGAGATCTCACTGATGTCGGTTCCGGTTGCACCGAGCGACTCCGCTTTTGTATTGAAGGCGTTTCCGCCGAAGGTGGCTCCGTATCTTCTTCCTCCTCCAAATCGGTCTCCTTCCCTCCGTACTTCTGAATAGTCAGAAGTTCTTCATATTCGTCGTGCTCCTCCGGAAGTAGAGGTGTGTGGGACTCCGTTCCCCCATGTTGCCAGAAGTTAACCTTAAATTCTGGCTAAAATTTAAAAAATTAGTTAATTAGTTACTATAGTGTATGCTAAAATGCAGCCTATAATTTTGATGTAAGAATAAAGTCGGATGGGCCAGAGTGCAAACCCTAATTAAGCCTAAAACTGTTAAAAGCGGGGCCGGAGCAGTTACTGGAATTCCGGGGCAGTCAGTTATCCGGAACCGTGGCCATCAAATGTCATCATGACTCCGTACTAACAGCCGGACTACTTAAGGCTGGGGTTCGGGGGGAAAACTCTTTCTTCTCCATTTCTTTCTCGCGTATTGGGGTTTCGCGTTAGGGTTTTCTTCTTCTCTCTCTCTCTCTCTCTTACAGTTTTCTAACTGTTGGTTGTTAGGTTTTGAAGATTAGACGGTTAGAACGGACGTGCGTCCGTTAGGGAGAGCTTTTGTGAGGACGGTGCGTGCAGGGACTACCTTGAGAGACTGTGAGGTCGCAGGAATTCCCATGAAGTCTGTGCCGATGGCCAAGAAGAAGCGGACGGACAGAGATGGGCGCGGCCGGAGAGACGAAGAGTCGGCAGTGGTGCTCCCACCTTTGGCCCGCGTTCTTCCAGATATTCCAGAGGACCTGGACGAATTTAACCTCCTGAAGTCAAGCTTGAAGACTATGGGCTGTGGGGGTTTGCTCGAAGTCCCCTGGGGCATGCGGGAAGAGATCTACGTCCGGGAACTCATAGGCACCCCGGACGAGAAGTACGAGGGGTTGATGAGAGCCCATCCGGAAAACTGGGGAGTCCTGGAATGGTCCCAGGCGTACGATTTCCAGGGCGGCCGCACCAAAGTGATGGAACGACGGGACGAGTTCCTGACAGACAAATTTGAGTGCCTGGCGGACCCGAAGGACGGCTACAACATGCAGGACCTTTGGCACCTGGACGCCCAGCTCGTGCTAGGGTTTTTAAACCCTATCTTCCATCCGGAAAAGCCGAAGAGGGTGGTGGCAAAGTGGGCCTGCACCTTCTTCGGGCACTCTGGGAGAAGATAGTCGTAGACTGGGGGACGCTCATGACGGACATGATCAACTGTCTTGTAGCCAACTTCCAGAGGGTGAAGAAAACAGCAACCCCCCTAGCATCCTATGTGGTGCACCTCTACGCGCACCACCAGCAGCTCACTCCGGCGGAAATCCGGAAGTACAACGAAGTCCTGAATTTCCAGAAGTACGGAGGGGACGAGTCTGAAGAGGATGAATTCGGAGAGGGGGAGCCTGCTCCGGAAGCAGCCACCACAAGCACTCCGGAAGGCCCCGAAGAGACCTCGGGGAAAAGAACCCGAGGCAAGGAGTCCGGGCATCTGCAGCTCATCCGCGTCGTCCGGAGAAGACGAGTCCGGACCCTCAGAAGGGACCAGCCGGAAGAAGAGGAAGGTGGCCTAGGACGACTCTAAGGGTCAGCTTAAGCTGATGGATGAACTCACCCGCGACATTGGCTGGAGGGTTGGGCTCCTTAAGGAGACCAACTACATCATCACCACCAGCGTGGAGCAAGTCTTCCGGAGCCTGGGTGTCGAAAGGCTGGAGGACGCCATCAATAGGGTGGAGGAACTCTGGAGCCGGGAGATGGGCACGAAAGCGCTGCACACCCAGATCGCTTCCCTGTACAAGGCCAGTAATGATATGGAGCGAAAGATGAAGCAATACCTTGCAGAGGCAGCTCTGGCGGTGACGGCCCGGAAACTGGCCGAGGAGAAGGCCAACGCTTCTGCAGCAGCCTTGCTTGAGGTCCGGGCAGCCCTAGATATTCCGGTTGACGTGGTCAACCGAAGCTAGCTCTTCACCGAACTAGTGGAGAAGAAGGAAAAGGTCACCCGGGCCAACATCATCCGGTTCCTTCTCGATCAGGCGGATAAGATGGGACGGACCTGGGAGCAGATGAAGCTACTGGTCGACAACATCGTCGTGGAGTTTCTGGAAGAACCAGCCGCACCTGGACCGGAAGGCACCCCAACCCCAACGCGAACCGCAGCTCCTCCAAAAGCACCGGCCAAGACCACTCCAACTCCGGGCACCTCAGCGAACTCGGAGTCTCTCGACACTCCGTCGCCTCGAACATCGACAGAGGGTATCGTACTCCCCAATCCGAGTACGAGTCAGATCCTGAAGACCCTTCCGGATATTTTGTCGCTGCCCAACATGCGCCTGCCAGATCCTCCGGCTGAAGGCAACCTTCCGGTACCCCCTGAGTCTCTATCCCGGAGGTTGGCGCCCGAACCAAGGAGTCTGACCGGAAGCTACAGGGACTTGGTCCAAGAGACCGGATCAGCTTCTGCTGCGGAAACACCAACACCTTCGGTTCCGGAAGGATCACCGCAACAGCCTCTTCCACCGCCAGACGCCAGGACTCTGGTGGTTGTTGTCCTTCCGACAGCCGGACCGTCGACCCGGAAGACCAACCTTTCGCCGGCAACGTCAAAGAAGGCAAAGGGCAAGGCGCGCGTTCCGGTGGAGATCTCCCCCTCCCATCGGAGTGGGCGAAATCGGGGACCAGGAGCTCCAACTTAGGATTAGTTAGGCTTTGTATCTCTTTTTCTTCTTTTCTCTGGGTTAGAGTCCGGATCAGTAGCGACTAACGATGGGGCCCCAAGTGCACTCGGCTGCTACCGGAATCAACAGCCAGTTTTGTAGTTAGAGTAGGAATTTCGGAGACGGAACTATTCCATGATTTCTGGATCTGAGATCCGATCTGGAACTTTTCCGGATTTCTCAGATCTTTTAGATAAGATCTAGCGGACTTTCCGTGGGTGGCTAGGAGGAAAGCTAAGTTTAGACATAATTTAGTTAGTACTTAGTAGTAGGGTTTTGGGCAAACCCTTTTATCTTGTCTTCTCACTTGGAAATATACATTATTTTTCGTACCAGTCTTGCTATCTCGCGCTTGTAAGTGGTGTGTGGGACTTCGTGAGTGGCAGATCCGTTCTTGTGGGTATGGTTGTGTGAGTATTTCTTCCGGATTAGTGTAACTCGTTGTTTTGCCAAAGGGGGAAGCTATCAAGGTCGGTGTTAGGAGATCGCCCGGGAGAACTGGAAAGAGCTATTGCAGAGGTGTTCCCGGTAGTCTCCAGGGTCCGGAAGTAGCCAGGAGGGGAGGAGATGAACTGCAGAGGTGTTCCTGGTAATCTCTAGGTCCCGGTAGAAATCGTGCAAAATTAAAATTCCGGTCAATACCGGAGTTCTCCTCAAAGATAGGAAAAAAAAGCCTGATACCATTACCTAGACGGTATAACCATAGTGAACAGTGAGCCTTTGTTCCGGAGAATTGCAACCGTACCCACCGGAATGTCGCTGTAGTGCGGACTTGTCTCTGTGTGACCGCATCCGGAAGGCCTACCGGATGTCGTGAGAGCCTACGTCCGGCAGCAGCAATCCAATCACAAGTTAGTAGAGTAGGAAGAGTGGTGTTTGGTCACTATGAGTTCCGGACAATGGATGCTCAGCCACTTAAAGTCATAGGGCAGTGGGAAATCCAGCCACTTACACAAAACAGGATCAATGGACTCCGGCCACTCGCTTAAAAACTCCAGGAGACTCTCTGAGGAGGAACAGAGATTAATCAAACTACCCTTCCATGTTCCGGAAACTACATTCCGGCCGCGGTTGTACAATATCCGGCTCCGGAAGGATCCGGATCTAACCTACGTAAGTAAAGACTATATCTAACTCGTAAACGAACTGCTGGGATAAAAATTAGTAATCCGGAGTATTAGAAAAAAGAACATTAGGTCTCTGTGGGAACGAAACTGGAGCGGTTACTCTTGAAAGCACTTAGTGACGATTGGGTGCATTCCGGAGGGATATTGTCTCTACGAACTGCAACAAGGTGCGTTAGGTAGGCCGAAAGTGGTGACCCAGCGTTCCGGTTCCGGTGGAGGCTCTTGACCAACCTCTCTACCAGGTCTTGCATGAGAGCTGCCCAGTCTACGGTGATCTTGCCCCGCATTGCTCCTAGGAAGGTGGTTGCCCATTTCAGCACCAGGCGCTTGGGCTTCTCCGTGTGGAAGATAGGATTTAGAAACCCTACCACAATCTCGGCATGGGGGTCAATTAGGTCCCGTACTGTATAGCCTTCCTTCGGATCAGCCGGTCCGTTGAACTCCCCGTCGACGACGTCGTCTTTCCGCTCCGCTATCTTGACGTCTCCGTCCTGGAAGCCGTAGATCCGCTTCCACTCTGACCAGATCCACTTCTCTGGGTGAGCCCGAAGGCTTCCGTCATACTGGTTGTCGGGAGTGCCGATCAACTCCGTCACGATCCTCTCGTCCTTCATTCCCCACGCCGCCTCCATCAGATCGAAGCATCCCATCTTGTCCAGAAAGTGGAACAAGACGTGAAAATGCTTGTCTTCCGTCGGGTACTCCGGTATCACCTTCACGATGGATGGTGCTCCTGTGGTGGTGCTCTTCACTCTCCCTTGTTTCCGGGCTCGCTCTCCGGCCATGGTGACTACTTCTTCAGTCCGTCCTGCACACACTGACCTCACAAAATCCCTCAAACTACTTCCGGATGCTTGAAAAGCAACCGGCTCAAATAACAACAAAGAAAGGAAGAGAGAAAAGAGAAGAAGGAGATAAGACAATTGTTTTGGAGATTCCCGTCGGTTGCCTCTTTTTATAACGGCCACGAAGTACAAGATTTCCTAACGGCTCTGACGTCAATATCGAAGACGTCATCATGATCATTCCCTCCTCCAGTTATCATCCGAACCTCCTCCCGGTTCTGGTTTCCTCCGGAGAGCTCCGGTTATTACCGGATATGGTCGTGTTCGGTCTTCCGGATTACGCATTCTGTTAGAGTTGTTAAGGACTTAACCTGCTCCCTACATGTCTTATTTTCTAATTTCTACTTTCCTACTACATTAATCTATTTTACTAATTTTTTTTGTTTGTGTCCGATTTTAAGGTTAACTTTCGGAACCGTGTGAAAACGACCTCCGACAAAGCAACAAGGCATGTGGCCAAACGTAACTCACCGAGACTGAGGACACAATTTTCAAACTTGTCAGCCGCTAATGCCATCAAAACTTCCTTCTTCACACTTGTGGGCGATATTTTTTTGCTATCAGACGATGACATTCACCGTGTGGGTCATGTTGACCTTGTCATTGTAGGATGGCCTTGCCAAGGCATGTCTATGGCAGTCAATCAGAATGGGTTAAAGGACTCCCGTTCTTCCAGGTTCTTTGACATGAGTCGAGTGCTACTATTGCTTCAAACTTCTCAGAGGCAACCGCCTGGTTATATTGTAGAGAACGTGCCCGTGGTGAGCAGTTCAAAGTCCACAACATTGGAGAATATACACCGCATCCATCAGACTGAAGGTTTGCCAATTTTAATTGATGTGGCTGCAGTGGACTCATGAGGACATCGACCACGATTGTAGTAGACAAACGTGGCACCGGCAGATTTACTACAGTCTGCGGAGGGTCGCATTAAACGGCCAGATGTGTATGCGAGTGATATTTTGGACCCTCATAGGACACCACGGCGCGTGTATCACAATGATCAAACACAATTAACGGTGGTTAACCGCAAGGGGGAACCACGTAGGGCCTTGCCCAAGTTGGTTAGTTTTGCACGGTCTTATGCTTTTAAGGATAATGGACCTGGGCGTGTATAAGATTCATTGTCCCAGGAGATGGTGGAGCCTAATACAGATGAGCGGGAGAGAGCCATGGACTTTCCCATTGGCACCACCGATGTACCTAGGATTTCATAAGCACAGAGACGATTTTTACCAGGCTATGGATTTAAATTGCTTGACTTGGATTGAATCATTAGTGGTTGTTGAACAGAAGCATTTAGCTTCTAGCCTGACAAGTTACATGGGTTATTATGAGTTGTAGGCGTCAGGAGAACCACTTGCCTCTATCATGGTGACAAGCAAAGTGGTTGGGGGTGAGAGGGCCTTTGCACCTCATCCATGGAATATGTGGGAAACCACAAATATTTTTGCGACCATCAAAGCAACATATCTTCACTATGGGAGGGAGAAGTGGAGTGAAGGAAGCATATTGGCTCACCAGAGGATAGATTTGGAGGATGTTGTGGAGAAGATCTTCTTGGAAGAACACACAACTCTTCACATGGAAGAAATTGACAAACTTGGTCAATTGGAAGGACTTGGGAGCATTATTGGGGAGGAAGGAGAGGAGTCTCTTTCACATGGGATTCAATAGCAACCAAGGGTAGAAAACCCATGCTCCAAAGAAATCAAAGGAGGTGGTGACTAAAGACACTTGGAAACCAAGAGAAGGCCTGGCGGATAGAGCAGTGAAGGTAGAGGAACATGAGTTCCCGAAGTAGTATTTAGATTGTTTTGCTTTCAGTTTACATGATTTAAGAGTGTTGAAGGGGCAAGAAGTGCATATTAACTTAACCGACTAAGCACCAATTTACCGGAAGCCATACAAGTATAGCGACATGGAACGAAAGATGATTCGCGCTCACAGAGAAGAATTGATGGCTGGAGGGTTGGTGGAGTTGGGTCCACCAGATTGTGAGTATGCATTAGCAACGGTTATGCCATCCAAGAAGGACATTTATGGTAATTGGACTGAGGAAAAGGATGTGTGGTGACTGTAGGAGAATTAATAAATTCACTAAGTCAGACCATTATGCCATGCCAAATTCCGGAGGAGAACTTTGAGGCCATTGGCTATGCCAAAGTATTTAGTACGTTGGATTTACGCTCTTGATACCACCAAATTGGATTGAGAAATGAAGAGAAGGAGAAAACCGCGCTTTGGGGCATTGTCAGAGATGGGAAGGACCGATTGTTTCAATGGAAGTTTTTACCGTTTGGATTGAAGAATGCTCTAGCAGAATTTCAAAGGTTTAAGGATAGAGTATTCTCGGGATTGGATTTCATGAGATGCTATATTGATGACTTTATTGTCTTTAGCAGAAATCGAAAGCAACATAGACTACACTTGATGAAGGTTTTTGCTAGATTGAGGCTCCATGGATTAAAGTTGCACCCTTGTAAGTGCAAATTCTACTTTGATCGCATTGAGTATTTAGGCCACATGATTTATCCAAGTGGATTAGGTGTGGTAGCTAGCAAAGTGGAAGTACTAATGTCTATTCCTAGACCACGAGATGTTAGTAGGTTGAGAGCATTCTTGGGATTGTGTAACTATTATAGAAAGTTTGTCAAAACTTTCAGTGCTATTTTCAAGCCATTAACCATGTTGACAAGGAATGATGAACCTTGGAGCTAGGGAGATGAACAAGAGGCGGCCTTTTAACAATTGAAAGATCATTTGGCATCAAGACCAATACTTCGGAGGCCTATAGTAGGAAGGATGTACCAGCTACACACAGATTGGAGCGCATTGGAGATTGGTGCAGTATTGACGCAAATCGATGATGACGGCAAGGAATTTGTGATTGTGTATGCCAGCCGGTCCAACAACAACGCGGAGGCTCAGTATGGCTCGTATGAAGGGGAATGTTTGGCTGCCACATGGGCAATTGCTCATTTTTGGTGTTATCTCTATGGTAATGAATTTCTGTTAGTTATAGATCATCAGCCTTTGAAATGGTTGATAGAGTCTGATAAATTGATAGGAAAACTAGCACGGTGGGCCTTGATGTTGATGGAGTATGACTTCAAGGTGGTTCATGGGACAGGTTTGATAAATATGGATAATGATTGCCTTAGCCGCAATCCAATTCCAAACCAAGAGGATGATATATGTGCTAAGTGGCATACTGAGGGTGAGACCGATTCGTTGTCAAGTTGGCATTGTTCGGTCTTTCTAAGAATATTGGCGAGGAATGAAGACACCATCGAGGAAGCTTCTGCTGCCACAATAGATGAGGGTGGAGTTGAAGAGTCTAGAGGCGCCAAAGATATCTATGAAGACAGGAATGTGATGCAATTTTTGAAAGATGGAGAGGCGGTGACTTCATGGTCTCATAAGGAGAGAGATTGGATTCTACAACGAGCTAAAAGGTTTGTGTGGGAGAGGACTCACCTTATGAGATTGTGGCCAGATGGTACTACGAATGTAGTACCAGCTCCAATAAAAAGAGTGAAATTGATTAAAGATACACATGAGGACCTTGGACACTTTGAAGTGTGGAGGACTTATAGCCTACTTCAGATTCACTGTTGGTGGCGTGGAATGCAATCCTGAGTGCAATCTTTGGTGGCCCGGTGTATGGTGTGTGACCGTGTACGAGCGTCTTTTAACACTCCGATGCAACAATTACAACCATTGTCAATTATGGGCTTAGGATATAGATGGAGCTTGGATTTTGTAGGTCCATTGCCAGTGACACCTCGATACAATAAGTATGTGTTGGTAATCATCGAGTATTTCTCGAAATGGATAGAGCTAGTGGCATTGTCTGATAAGTTCAGTGAGGGAGCCGCTTATTCGTTTCTTGACCGTGTTCTGAGTCGCTTTGGAGCTCCAACAGAGGTATTCACAAACCAAGGGAGAGAATTCTTGGGTGAGTTTCAGACGTTGTGTGAGCAAGCGATAATTGATCATCAGACTACTCCAAGGGATCATCCTGAAGGAGACGGATTGGCAGAGCTCATGGTGCAAACCATCAAGAAGGGGCTCCGGAAGTACATCTTCAAGGAAGGACACCACCAAGATTGGGATTTGTAGCTACCGTGGATAGCAATGGGCTATCGGTTCAGCAAACAAGCGTCATTGGCGTCTTTTTCACCTTACTATCTATTGTTTGGAAGGCACCCGGGTTTACCGAAGGCCATTCAAGCAGATGCAGACACCGTGTTGGCTAACATGGACAATCCAAACACGTAGGCTCAAGTGTGTGAGCAACGTGCAGATTTGTTCAAAAGAGTGATGCATGTGGCATTGGAGAACCTCTCCATTGCTCAACATTGGGATACGTTGTGCTATACTACCATACGGGGAAGTGGTTATCGACCGCAGGTGCGGCGTTTCATGCCTGGAGACTATGTGTATTTGCACCAAGCAACGCCCACCACCTTGGATGTGACAGTAGCAAGGGTAATTTTAAGAGTTCGTGACGTGAAGGACTCAGGGGTGTTAGTGTTTGAGGGTCGTGATGGTAAGATGTGGAAGGATCACAGGCGCAATTATGCGCCTTGCCACTTGCCACACATTGATGGGACAATACACCCTGGTCTCTCACATCTCTACTCGATTATGTTGTCGATTGTGTGGTAGTACCAAACGGGCAGCCACATGGTTATTTGTGACTTATGTTCTACGGGGTGGCATTTAGAATGCTTAACTCCACCTCTTCTGGAGGTACTAGTGGATCAATGGTCTTGTCCTGAGTGTTTAGCACGTTGAGGGTCTGAGTAGACAAAGTCTAGGATTAAAAATGTGTTGGAGGCGATTAACGATGGGGCTCTCCTTGCAACCGGCCTACCCTTTGTTTGTTGAGTCTTTTAGCGTCTTTTCATGTGGACCACATTGATTCTATGGTTTTGAGAGGTTTTCACTCACGGTCATCATTCAGTTTACATGTAAACTGTGTGGTTCGCCGGTGTAAAAGGGGCTTCAGCACGGGCGAAGGGGGCGAGTGAAGGGATACTTGTAGACCGCTTGCTACTTCTTGGTGTATGAGGTTATGAGTCATTTATTTCTTTTCCCTAAGTCTGGATTGCTGATAGTGTGTAAGTGTGTATTGTTTTATTGTTTAATAGAGGTAACGGTGGTGGTTATGTCACCGTTACTCTTGAGTTGTCTCTGACTTTGCGCACTCACCTATTCGCACGATGTTATCTTCGCACGATGTGGTTGTGCACGACAACTTTCTTAATAACTTGAAGGATCATTAACCCTTAAACGACAAGGCCTTGCACGCCACCCTAAAATTCTTACGATTTAATAGATTCTGCACATCAACATCTACAGGACATGTACATTTCACTGTTCACATTTTTTGCAAAAAAATTATTGTAGTACGTTATTGCCGTAACCAATTGGAGATTGGAAAGATGGGTTAGATGGAAGAAAGCACAGCGCAAAACTGCTCCAACATATGCTAATCAATTCAAAGGTTCATCCACCCATGGTTCCCCGAAAACTGGTCTCATCGACCACATTCCGGATCCTTCGTCGTTAGAGGGTTAAGTTGAATGAATCAACATACATTCCAAACCTATCACCAACACAATTGACTCTTGACTCGTGATTGAGAAACTCTGACAGTGTACATAAACCTTGGTAGCTTACAATATGTTCAGAGGAAGCCTCTCTTCAACAAAAAAACCATGAGACTCTCCTGCAGGCATCTTACAATTGAGAGAGAAAGCTCCTATCTTATACATTGACGATATTGTAATTTGTGGTGAAGAAATTTCCAGAATAGCAAAACTCCAGGAAGTGGAAGATCTAGGTTTCCAATCGAGGCACTACTAGTATGCTAGAGTACTTAGGACACTAAGTGCTATGCTAGAGTACTTAGGACACTAATCTACACATATCAATAGAGACACAACAACCCCTTGTGGACTATTTGACGACACAAAACAAACGGTTCTATGCCCGGTGAGTATGTGATGGTTGTAGTATCCCTGAAATGAGTGGGGGAACGTTTACCTACATGGAGATGAATTGTAGACAGGGTGTTTATTACATCGCCTCGTAGAACAGCACCTGAAGCTGCAAATGCCCTCTTCGGCATGTGCTTGCCACGTCCCTCCACTCCCCAATAACCTGTGCAAAGAAAGGAGGGTGTCTTTAGAAATAGCACACTTTTGTTTATCTCAGAAAGCACAGAGGAGCCGCTGTTTACCTTCACTGTGCTGTCATCAAACATCACCCATCGACGAAGCTCCTGGTTGAAGGCGAAGCAGTGATAATGCTGACCATAGTAGCATACCTGTAAAAGTGATGAAAACTATCAGAAACCGGACAGAAAGCAAATACCTATCGACCTGAAAGCCGAAAAATTAAGAGAGACGATTTAAAATTTTGAAGTCAAGGTGATAAGTACTTACAACGGATACAAGTCTATGCTGGATACCTTCATCAAGGCCACGATAAATGACACCAACATCCAAAGAAACGTCCATTGCGTCCACTGTGACGGAAATGTCTTCAAAACTCTCACGCCCGTTCTGCCAGCCCAGCACTGCAACAAAGAGGGTTGAAAAGTTAGGGAAGGTTCACGAGGTCTCACAAGAGGAGCGTTTCCTCCTAGAGTGGTAAGAGATTAGACAAAAGCAATCACAGGAAAATGAGATGGCAGATCTTCAGAACCAATATATTTTTGAGAAACAGGAGATGCTCAAACTACGTCTATCAGTAATGATGTATGTGTAGCCTAGCTTACCCGTTGTAAACACACTTGGGGCAGCATGAAGGAGGTGATGTGTGTGGTTTTGTCGCCCACAACCACCTGTCTCAGTGTCACATGCTAACTGGTGGTTCATATCAACAAGTTTCAAAAGCTTATCCATGGAGCACTCTTGGTACAGCACCTGCATACATACGCCAAGCACAAAGGTGAATTTAATGGATACCACTCTAACATCAAAGCAATTAATGTTTAGTAATATGCAATATCAAAACGCTGCGTCAATAAATTCTATGGTCAACATTGTTCCAAAATTTCACAGTATGAAATGGAGGTTTAAACAACGAACCTTGGCAGTACGCAGTGCGCTTGCGTTAATATTGTGAAAGAAAGTTGTGTATTTCAGGTGACGAGACTCCAAACCACAGTGTTGGCAGTTCATTTGCTCCGCAACGTCCAAACCGAACAAAGCGTGGGCTATGCATGGACAAGGTCCCTGACAGTCCCATGATCCTCCCGCCATGCTACTCTCTGAGTCGCCATCGGAGGAGGAATTTGGGACAAAGGCTTTGTGTAGACATTCAAAAATGACTGCCAAGACTTCAGATGCATCGTTCATTTGCGCCTGGTTCAGAAACAAAGACCATTAGCAAGTCTAGGATATGATAAATAGATGGACACATAGACTATCAACCGAGCTCTCACAAAGAACATCGATAATATAGAGGTACAAACATGGCGATCTTGCATTTACCTCTTGGAAGAAGTTACTGTCAGAGTACAATGCACTGAGGGCCACCCGCAGTGCGTTCGGAGCAACTGCATCTCGGGTGCTGCTATTGTTTACTGGCATATCCAGACCCAGGAAGATATCACGCAGTGCACAGACAACACAGGGATTTCCCACATGCGCATGCTGCATGCTTGAGGTAGCCAGCAAGTCTTCCCGAAACCGCCTCAAATGCCAGAGTGACTGGAGACACCACAAAACCAGATCGTTCAGTTTCTTACATTGGTTGAATCTATGCAAATGTAATCCAGAGCTTTCCACCGTAGACTTGAGATTTGAAATAGAGAAACCAACCTGAATGACCACATTGAGGAAACAGTTATACTGCCCGATTTCATTTCTTAAGCCTTTCCCAACCTCCTCAACTCCTTGTAAGGGAGTTTCGACTGCCCTTGTAAGATGTCCAACAGTGCCCGTCTCTACCATCTGCTGCGCCATTTGGTCGCGAAGTGGCCTGTTGAAGCTTACCGCGTTGGAAAGGGACGAAGCAGAAGAACTTGAGGCAATTGAGGTTCTTAGCTGTGGAGTCAGCATATCTGCTTGGAGCAGCAACCGCAACATCCTTAATGGCAACTTCAAAGACAATGCGGACCCAAAATATTTCGCAGAGGCGATATTCTGCTTCTCGATTCTCATTCACAGGGGAGGTACGGAAACGGCAGACTCTCACCTAAACTTTGGCGCATGGCCAACTCCATCTCAACCTGAAATCTTTCCTCATCATCTTGCTCAGCTTGAAGCTGCCGCAAAGTCTTCTTTCCCTCATGCGCTCCAGCTCCTGGGCAGCACAACGATGCATTTACACAAGGTCAGAATAGTAGCTGCATCACTATTCATTTTAAGTGGATATCATAGAAAACTGACGATAAACTTCTAGGCGAACCAAAGACAAAAATGGGATAGAAGATGATAGCTAGTGCAAAGAGTGAAAAACGAAGCCCAACCTTCATGTGAAGGAGGTGCAGGTAACAAGAGAAGAGGCTGTGCTGCAGGCACTCCATTCGCTAGTGCAGCACCAAAACTTCTCGATCCATTTTGACGCGAAAGAGGCTTCGACTTGTCTGTAGTTAATAACCTTCCATTCTCCTTCCAAGCAATTTGTTGCGAAGGTGTCCTCGGACCATTTGCAGTTTCAGGAGCCTTCCAAGGCTGTGCATCCCGATCTGCTATCATGCCTTCTTCAGCGTAGATACGAGGACCCCTTTTGCGCCGGTGCCGATTACCATTCCCTCTTGCTTTCCTCTGTACAGCATTAAAATGGTCACCGTCCCCTGAAAGCAGGGCATCTACACCTGCTCCAGATTCCTCAAAGGTGCTCTGGCAGGAAACCTTCACCATTTCCTGCTCAGAGACATATTCACAACGACGACAGTCAATTTGGTCTTCAATTTGAGCTAGAGGAGGATCATTGGTTTGAACCAAAGGAAGGCTTTTTTCATCTATCACTTCGGCAGGATCTTGACACCCATTCTTCTCCACAAATAACAATTGCACCAATGGGCTTGTTGGAAGGATGATGGGGTTCGCAACATCGTCGACTGTTGAACTGATAGGTGAGGAAGTAATAGTCCCATCCTCCGAAAGCTCCGAAGTGACCTGCTGCGCTTGTTGTGTCTTTCGCTCTTGCTCATTCAGATGTC
Source organism: Bryoerythrophyllum caledonicum (assembly GCA_963971425.1). Lineage (NCBI taxonomy): Eukaryota > Viridiplantae > Streptophyta > Bryopsida > Pottiales > Pottiaceae > Bryoerythrophyllum > Bryoerythrophyllum caledonicum. The sequence goes on along the minus strand of OZ020514.1, from coordinate 62,782,857 downwards.
TCTGCTTCGCTTCCTCTTCCACGCGCCGCTGTGACTCAAGTGCTTCAAGAAGCTTGCGTTCCTCTTCCCATAACAAAGTCTGGTGAATTTCAGAGTCACGCTGCTGCTGCAAATCGTCTTTCACTGGCCAATCCCAGTTGTCAGCGTCATCGACTTCATTTGCCTCCACACTGCCAAGCGTATCGACTGATTAGCATTGTAAAAACCACAAAGAACAAAACGTTTCAACATCAATTCAACTCACAGTAGAACCAATTAAGTCCATCGCACTCGCAATATTGAGAACAACTAATTAGATTCTGAGGCGTCAAAAAATGCAGTGTGTAGTATTCGTGTGGCAAGGTACCAGAACACATGAAGCCTTCTTCATTCAGAGATATTTAACACAAAGGCTTTCTGACCGATCTCAATAGAGCCACCGAATATACAAGCACCTATTCGACTGACCTGACTGCTTCACTCTGCTGTTCTGAATTGGAAGGTACCCGCTGCAACCAACAAACCCAAAACAGTCGGCCTCAGAACATCTTCACAAATCGAACAGTAAAGCAGCATCCTCAAAGAAGGCGTCCTGGAGACAGAGGCGGTTTCTAAACATCCTCAAGACAGAACTTGGACATGTGATCGGCAAGAGTTAACAACAGCTCCTTTTAGAAAATGTACCACTTCCAAAAACGCAGACTGTCACAACCATGATTGGAAGGGGCCAAAATTACGATGTCCCACTAACCTTGACATCCTTAAACTTCTTCGCTTTCTTCTTTTCCTTAGATTTTTCACGACCCTGCTTCTGATTTTCTGACTCTTTAGATCCTGAGTTTTTCTGATCCTTCGCAAGCTCTGCAAGGAAAGCTTCTGAAGCTGCAACTGATTTTTGCAGAGCATCCTTCTCAGTATCTCCCTCTAACCGACTCTGCAAATTATTGGTAGTCGAATGAGAAGATGTCTGCGAAAATAATCCAAGGAAAATCAATAAGCATACTCATCAAGCTCAGCGGCATATGTACCTGGAGAAAACTTTTCACAAGAGGCAGAACAACTGCTCTGTAATCGAGGACTGCCAAATGCCCAAGTTCGATCTCCACTTTCTGCAGATCATCTCTCGCCTTCATCATCTTCGCATCCAAACGATTAAGCTGTCACATCACCAATGTTAGTTTCATGATGGCTCAAAAACGATCAAGATCCAAGACCTACATCATGTATCCATCTTGAACTAATGATTGTACTCTGACTTACTTCCGTCGACAGATGTTTTTTTTGCCGCAAAAATGCATGCTCTATACGACTATCAGCGCGAGGCAGGGACTCTTGCAATCGCCAGGCTTCATCTTCCGCTTCATCCAAGTCACTGACACAGACGCCCAAGTTGCCATCATATGTCTGTCTCTGAACCATGACAGCATTGGCAGCATCTCGCAAAACGTTGGTGATTGCGGACAACTCCACCTTCTGAGCTGCAGTCGAAAAACCTTCTCTGCTGCGCAACTCAAGAAGCTCCTGCTGCCGATCTCTCAACACCACCTCAAATCTCTTGCCGGAGCCGTCGTTCAGCAGCACCTCTCGTCTCCTGTTCTCCTCGACGCACAACCGCTCCACAAGGCTGAGAACCTCATCATAACACACATACTCAAACTTCCTCTCACAGAACGTATAGAACTGCTGAAACTCTGTCTCAAGCACACGAAAGACGTCGCGCCCACGTTGGCTCTGGTCCTCCCGCAGCTGCTTCCATCCCGGAGGAAGAAACTCGTGCTCTGTAGCGCCAAAGATCCATGAAAGCTGAAGATCCACATGCTTCGTTAGAGCGTCCTTTCCTTTCATCAGCGCCAGAGAAATTCGCTCTTCTTCTCCTTGCACCTCCTCCTTGACTACTCGCTCGTCCAACAAGAGGTGAGAGAAATCCTCGCTCAGAAACAGCCCGTCTTGGATGATGTCCTCACCAGCAGCAGCAGGCGGAGGATCCACCGCGTCCAGAGCACTCACGCCACACGCCTGCGCAAGCTCCATGAGATACTTCTCGATCTGCACAAGAGGCTGCGGATCCAGGAAGCGAATGTACAGAGGCGACTGGTTGAACTCGTAGTGCACTCCGGTGTCCGGAGCGAGTGCCTGAATCTCCTCGATCGCGTACGTGACGATCTTCGCAACGTGATCCTGCGCGAGGTACTTGCTCCGGATGAGAGCTCTGACGAGAAAGTAGATCTTCTCCAGGAGCTTCTTCCGCACCTCGTCGTCCTCCGCAAGCGGCAAGTCCTGGGACGGAATCTCCTTCCCCTGTTCGGAGGATTTGACAAGCTCCCGGACCGCTGCCACGCCGTCGAAGGGGCGGAAATCCTCGTCCAGCAGCTGCTCCGCCCACTCGTGAGAGATCTCGTGTGGCACCACCTCCTGCAGGTTCTCCGGGAGCCTCTGGAGGTGCTCCTCCCAGGTGTGCTGGCTGAGCTCCTGGAAGCTGAGGAGCTTCTCACCGCACTTGCAACACGCGTAGAACCGCCAGGTTTGCCTCTCCTGCGCGAACTCCAACGCCTCGGAGAGAGCATCAGACGCGGCGTGCTCCTTGAGCTCAGGAGTTCCAACAACGAGCTTCATCTCTCGCTCCTCCTGCGAAAGAGAGCGCCAGAACTCACGCACACGATCGAAAGCGAGAGGTTTGGCTTTTCGAGCGTTGGATTTTCGGTTCGCGGGCTTCTTGGGAAGGGATATCTCGTCGTGATCCCCCGGCGCGTCGGCTGCGCCACCGCGCTGCTGCAGGAGCTTCGCAGCCGCGACGCGCACCTCGATCTCCTGGCGGCGCTCCTCAGGAGTTCTGACGATTTTCTTCACCTCGTTGGCCCGCTTCGGCTGGGAGACGCGGTGCTCCATGGGATCCTGATCCGTGAACTTGCGCATCTGCACGAACCGCAGCTTGTCCTCCTCCGTGCCGAGCGTCTTCATCCAGGTGGAGATGGAGGAAATGTTGGCCTTCTGGACGAGCGCTTTGAGCTCCTGGTGCACATGCGCGACTCGCGCCTCGGCGGTCAGGAGCTCGGGAGGCTGCTGTGGATCGCTGTGGAGGCTCTCGCGCGCAGGATCCACCGGGATGTCGATCCGGAGCGCGCGCTCGCACTCGCGCACGACCTCGGCGTAGCCATCACTGTCCTTCGCGGCCTCCAGGAGCAGCTGCGCATAGAAGTGCGCGTACTCAACGGAGCGCGGCGAGAGCGCGGAGGCTCGCCGCGCGCTCTCGAGCGCGGCCGCGAAGTGGCGCTGCTTCGCGTTGGCGTCTTCGATCACGGCCGCGAGACGCATGAAGATGTGGCCCTGCACCCGGTGCGCCACGCCCGACGCCTCGTACCGCAAGCACGCATCCTTGATCAGCCGCAGCGCCTTCGTGCTGTTCCCGCGCCGGAGCGCAACCAGCGCCTTCTCGCACTCGCCTCGCACTCTCCCCGAATCCACAGCCTGGTCCACTCTTCCGCTTCCATTTCCCCTCACACCGTCTTTCTTGCCTCCAGAACCATCTCTCCTTCGTTCCGGTCCTCCTCCTCCACTCTCAGACACCTCCGCACCTTGCGATTCCGGAGCGCCATCAGAAATCGAAGTGGACGCGACGGTGTTGCGAGCAGCAGCAGATGCTCTCTTCTTCTGCGCCATGCGCAGGATTGCAACTTCGGTAAATGCCCATGCGCAGCCCGCTACAGACCGCCGCTACTACATCATCGCCTCGTCAATCCCGCAGCAATCACGCACGTCTCTCACTCTCACTCTTCCTCCAGCTGCCGCAATACACGAACTTTGACCTCTCAGAACCCGAATAACCTAACAGACGCCCGCCAGAATTCTCACTGAATCTGAACAACCATTCCTCAACCTCGACACACACCTAATCTCGCAATTCTTTTCATTATCTAACGATCACCGAATTGCTCTCCCGCAAACGACGATAATTCGAGCCTCAGCTAGGATCTCAAAATTTTCGCCCGTCTAGTTCACTCGTCTAGTTCGCCCGTCTAGGTCATTTTCGCCCAGTTCACTGTAAATGATGATCTACTCAGAACCGTGGCCGCGTCCGAATTCAAAACTAATCCTCGATGTCGGAATCCGTCCAATTCCAGCCAAAGTGCACCACCACCACCAACGACGACCACGACGACGACGACCACAACAACAACAACAACAACAACAACAACAACAACAACAACAACAACAACAACAACAACAACAACAACAACAACAACAACAACAACAACAACAACAACAACAACAACAACAACAACAACAACAACAACAACAACAACAACAACAACAACAACAACAACAACAACAACAACAACAACAACAACATCAACAACAACAACAACAACAACAACAACAACATCAACATCAACAACAACAACAACATCAACAACAACAACAACAACAACAACAACAACAACAACAACAACAACAACAACAACAACAACAACAACAACATCAACAACAACAACAACATCAACAACATCAACAACAACAACAACAACAACAACAACAACAACAACAACATCAACAACATCAACAACATCAACAACAACAACAACAACAACAACAACACCACCACCACCACCACCACCACCCCACAAAGCTCGGATCCGCCTAATCTTATACTTACACTCTCGTATTCACCAGTGGTATCAATGTCAAGGCTTTAAAAAACAAAAACAAAATCGGTATTTTTGGAGGGTTTCGTTGGAGGGTTTCGTTGAAGGGTTTCCTTGGAGGGTTTGCTTGCTCAGAAAAGCCAGGGAGTGAGGGGTTGGAGATGTATTTCGTGAGGATATGTGTTTTCAAAGAGAGACATTGCACATGTATGGGTCATGAAAATATTTGTGGTCCTGCCGCTTTGCTAAGTTTGGCAGGGGAAAACAATGGAGAGGTGTGTGTCTCAAAGATACTACATTCCATTGAGAGATGCCTTTCTTCTACAACCTCTAGATGATACAGAGTGGGGAGCAATGTTACAGGGAGATACATTTGACAAACCTTACCTTGCTTGGGAACTAATACTTCGGGGTTTTCGTTTTAGGGCTTTTGTTTCATGATTCGACCAGACTGGAGCCTGTGGGTCCTGGAACAAGGAAACGAGAACGGGGGGTTAGCATGGGGAATGGAGAGGCGCAACCCTAAACCCATGATGGGAGAGCATATGATGGAAACCCTGAACCTATGACGTAGATAACATGTGATAGAAACCCTGAACCAATCATCCTTTGAACTAAGAAACAAGTAGAGAGCATATGATGAAACCCTAAACACACCAAAGCACAGCAGATGATGGAATCCCCAAGCCAGACAGCATACGATGGAGAAACTCTGAATCTATCAACCAGAGAGACACCCTAAACCAATCAAGCAGAAAGCATATGATGGAAAAACCAAACCTATCAACCAAACAACAACCCTAAACTATGAAGCTAAAATGCACGTACCATTAGGCCGCATGAAAACCTATCAAGGGGAGAGCATATGATGGAAACCCTGAGCCTATCAAGTAGATAGCATATGATAGAAACCCTGAACCTATCAAGCGGATAGCATCTCTTGAACTAACAAACAAGTAGACAGCAAATGATGAAACCCAAAACAAACCAAAGCAAACAGCAAATGATGAAGACCCCAAACCTACCAAGCAGACACAGCATACGATAGAAAACACTCTGAACCTACCAACGAGACAGAAACCTTGAACCGATCAAGCAGAAAGCATGTTATGGAAACCCCAAACCTATCAACCAAATAGCAACCCTAAACCTAAGCACATACCATTAGGCCGCATGAAAGCTCGTTGCGGAACAAGTAGATCATTCCCCAAGGGCCCCAAGGGATCCCCATTGCGATGAAACAACCCACTCCCACTCCCACTCATGAACAAGCTCCCGGAGTTCAACCTCTTCATCGACGACCCCGAGCTCAGTCCCTCCTTCTGCAGGTCCGGACTGAGAACCAAGCTCCTCTTCTCGTTCTTCAAGCTCTCCTCCCCTCCTGGGAACAGACTCCTGCTGTTGTTTCCATTAATGACAGTGCCCTTCTTTTCTTCAACCAAAGACGGCGATGGCGTCGCTACTTTCTCCTCTTTTTCGGTTCTTTGTTTGGGAGGAGCAAGAGTTTGGGTTCTTGTCAAGGGAGCAGGGACGAGTCGGAGGGCGCCTTCCACTCCTGCTCGCCGCAAGTGCAACTGCGACATTTCCGAGGCAAGAATATCAACTTTTGAAAAGGAATATACTGTTTTATTGGAAACTTTAGCTTTGATGTGTTTAAGGTTTCATCATGTGCTGTCTACTTGTCTATTAGTTCAAGGGATGCTATCTGCTTGATATGTTCAGGGTTTCTACAAATATGCATCTACTTGATAGTTTCAGGGTTTCTGATTGATAAGTTCAGGATTTCTGTCTGGTTGATAGGTTTAGAGTTTCTCCATCGTAAGCTGTCTGCTTGATAGGTTCAGGGTTTCCATCATATGCTGTTTGCTTTGGTGTGTTTAGGGCTTCATCATATACTCTCTACTTGTTTCTTGGTTCACGGGATGATAGGTTCAGGATTCTATCATATACTATCTACTTGATAGTCTAAGGGTTTCCATCATATTATGCTTTCCACTGCAGGTTGTTCAGTCAGTAATTGTTACCTGTGCATGAAGATTGACCTCATCGGCACGAGACAGAAAAGGAAAGTCTCCTCCCGACTTGAGAAGAGCGCGGCGCGCCCCAGGATAGCGTGCACCAACTTGGTCTTTCAGGAAAGAAGGAACCGCACAATAGTCATTCGTCTGCATATCATAACATATGAATTCATCAGGCTCTTCAACAACATCTGAAATATATAAATCCAGGAGGAGGCAAAGAAACTGTAAGTACTCACATCCATAATAGTGATTGAAGAGTCAGCAAGACCAAGCTGCCCAACTGTGGCTGGAAGAGTGTTGAGCGTCAAGCGCGCCGCCAGTTCATCTCTTGAGAGAGATTCTAGCTGCCAAGTTCCAAACCAAACAATTAGCTTGTGTGTCTCTTCATATAATAACTGAAACAGAAAATTAGTTCACTCATAGCTTGTGTAAAATAACTGACATACCTGGCTCACTACGAAGTCGATAGAATCAGCGATTTGAGGCGCCTGAGGACCATCACGGATTCCGGTGAGGACGTATCGTTTCAAGACAAACTCAGGCGTCCAGGTGATGCTGCATAAACCGAAGCTTCGGTTAGAGTTTTCACAAGAAGGTTCCAATTGTAGTAGCGACAAGCATTTTGAGATACTTACAGTGCTGACCAAGACATGGATGCCTGGAAAGCGCGGTTGTCAACGAACGTGTTGGAGAGAAGCAAGGATTTTACACGGCGCGGCCGGTGTTGGGCAAACATTTGGACCAAAAATCCACCAAGAGATGTGCCATACAAATGAACCTGCATATACAGCCATGTTATTTAGGCCACTTTCCCTGGCTTCAAACTTGTGCATCCGATTACTGTAGTGATATACTCACATGATGGACACCAAGAGCGTCCAGGAACTTCTCGAAAGACGACACCCATTCCTGGTGAGTCCAAACTGGAGGAGCGTCTGCAGCAATCACTCTGTAGCCCTGTGAAAAATAAATATAAAAAACCACAACCTCGTTAATAAATAAGACACTTCCATGACCTAAAACAGCATAAATATCATCTGACCAGAGAAGCAACTATGTTCTGCATATGAACATCAGTTGCAGCTGCCAAGTAGAGAAAGTCCTCATACTGCACTAATAAACCCTAAAACCCTAACAAATGAACACTGTTCATCTTCAGCTCCAGAAACACTTGCACATATTGAAGCATAACCTCAACCCAAACAATCACACAAGGACCTGAAACTGTGTTGTTTTCTAGATGACATTAAAGACGATTCTTTGGATATACCTTGAGACATAGAGTGAGGATTTGCTTGTAAAACACATCCGCGGTGCCTGCAGTGCCAGAAAGGCACACCAGAGGCGCCACAGATTTGGGGCCGTAATCGTAGTAGCGCCACTGCTTGGTGCCATTGGATCCAATCTGCAAAGACAACAACATTAGTTTTTGAATATAACTTCCTGATCATCAAGCAGTTTGATAGGGTAAGAATATCAGTACCGGAATGTGGTGGAGCGGCACATGGGCCTTGAAATGAACATAGTCGCCTGACCCACTCATCCCTTCAGTCATGCTTCCCTCATCTGTCTCTTCTCTCCTGCAAATTCCACTACCAAGCTCACCTCAATTCCTGCCAAAAAAAACTCCAGAAATACCCAAAAAAATTCCCTCCCTCTCCCAAAAAAACACTCACAAAACCTACGGAAACTCGGAATTCCGCAAAACTTCCAAGAAAACTCTAAAACATCACAATACCTTCAAACACCGCAAAAACACGCAATCGACACTAAAATGGAAGATAAAAACTACTTCCACGAGCGATCAGGAGGAAGAGACGGAGGGGAGAGATTGTTGCGGATTGAACGAAAACCCACCAGAAATTTGTGGAGAGAGAACTAGACCCCAGTTGCGCGCGGAGTGCACAGGAGCTCGAATTGGAAGCGGGGAGTGAGATCCCGCGGGAGGGGAGGTGTGGAGAGTAGAGGAGAAGCGAGTGAGAAAGAGGAGCGATTGCGTGTCGCAGTGGCAGCAGCCTCCAGGAGAGAAAAGTGAGGCCACGCAACTTGTCTCTCCGCATTTCCTCACCTCGACAAGTTGGGTGACCGCAATCTTGGAATCTCGTAGATCCATTGGCCTCGGAAGGGACAGAGATATTTGATTTATGAACATCCAAAGGCCTCGAAAATGACAGAGGTCTTCGACTACCGTACACCCATAGGCCTCGGAAGGGACGGAAATCTTAAAGAAAAGTACATCCAAAGGCTTCTAGATTGGCAAGTGATCTGTATATGAGATGAAGGTCCTTAAAGAATGCGGATATTTAACATTCTCTGTGGGTCTGAATTTGATGGCGTTTTTCCTTGGAAGGAGTAGATATTGGTGGAGGTCGGTGAGGGTCTACGTTTTTGGGTTATTTTGGATTATTCAAGATTTTCGGTGTGGAGATGGTGGGCGATTCAGGTTTAACCCTTTAACCCATAAATGATAGAGCCTATGACCGTGGCATCAATCCCAATTTCCATTCCACTGTGTGTATTTCTTCATTAAATACAGGTGGAGTTTTTTTAGTTTTATTTTTCACAGATGAGATCACATGTCTTGCATGTATCACAAAATTTTGCAGATCTTTTTGTGAAAATTTATTACTATTGTGATTATCCGAAGTAAAAGTGAAGAAAATTCATATCAAATACAACTTATGCTTAAAAATTCTGAGAATCTCACCAAAGTTGTATATAATAGTGATGAAACTTATTGTCTAGATGACACTTCCGTGTTTATCTATAATTAGAATTAGGTCAACCATGGTTATAGGCCCAAAATTCAAAGTGCAATAACTTATTCAATTTTATGTATTTTTCAAAAAAATTAATTGGAATGGAAACTAGACTTCACAAGCTTTGTGTCCTTATTTGGACTCAAATTTTCAAAGCATCACCTCAAATTCACATTTAGAGTATACTGTAGAAGTTTCTAAAATACATTACATTGAGATCTATGTCACAGGGATTTTCTTCTCTATAATGTAGCATTGAGATGTGGCGTCGAGATGTGGCATCAAGATGTGGCGTTGAGGGCCTCTTTGTATCATAGTGTTTTAGAGTGAATTAGTTGGTTGCTAATCTACGGGTTTAAAGACGTACAGCGACGCACTGCATTCATCGGTGGATGTTTTCCATCCACTTAGGGCTGTGTGTGCGCTTGCGTAGCGCCGCACACGCCTTTGACTTAATATCTTTGTAAAGTCAAGATTTGAAAGTGAGAGTGGAGAGTAGTGTTTGAAAATTGCTATTAAATGGCGGTTTAAGTCACTAGTAATGTTTCCATGCTTTCCATTTCAATTCACACATGTTGATTCACTCATTGTGTTGTGTGTATCGCTTGACTACTCTTGTGATATACAACACTTTCACTTGACAAAGACCCTCCATTCCTAATACTAAATCTCTTGTTATTGAGCTAGAAAATGTGAGCAAAAGTTGTGGATATTTCAATTAATGTTGTAGCACGCATCTAAACAATTTCAACGCAACAAACGGCGCTCGAATCCAACAATTTTTTAAGAAGTTGTGAGTGGCAAAAGAATTAGAGGAGGAAGATGAGTTGTTGGACCTACGGCGATGTCATTCGATGGGCAATTTCTCATCTATAGTAAGTTCCTCATCCGCACTTAAGTTTCATCCACTGTAGGATTGTTCATCCACTGCGCAAATTTTCATCTGCTGCGGTTTTTGTCTTTTTTTGCAAATTCATCTGTCACAGGCAGTTTCCATCCACTACAAATGAAAGTGTAATTTAGGCAAAATTCACTTTACTGTAAGTTAATATCTTCCAAAATAGTTTGTTTTTTTAATTCTGACTTTTGATTTGAGCTTTCCATGGGATTTTTAACTTAATGGGAAAAAAAATTAGTGGAAAAAATATTTTCAAAACCACATTCTTCAGAATTGTTAGAAGAAAAAAATTAGGTTTATAACTTCGTAGGTATGGAACTAGGGCGATTCAACTTGATTTTGAGTGAAATTTGCACACATATTTAGGGCATTCCATCGTTAATCCAATTTTGCTATTGGATTGGTATTGAGCATGTTTGTCACCCAATGTGTGATTTTCATGGGAGAGACTTGTGTTTGTAAACACTACAATCATAAAGTCCTATTACCTCCCAAGTATTAAACACTAGAAAGACACTTTCAAGTGTTTCCTTTTGCATGACATGTATTGCAGCTTGGTGCCATCCACTTCAGCCGTGTACTAGTGGCTTTTACTCTTTTGTGCATTTCTGCTTTTATGTTGTTTAAGGGAGAGGATCCAATTTTGATTTATGGATTCTTGTACATTATCTCCCCGGTGTTGCGAACTTATTGTCGGTGTTTTCCGGTGGCCTTATTTCTAGTTGCCCCTAGATTGTGATAGGATAAAGTAGGGGTGAAGGCGGATTCATGGCCGGCAAGACCTTTGTATGTGAGAAGTTGTCCTTGGACCTGTGCTAGCTAGAAGTCATGATTGGTGAACCACAAAATTTGGTAGTTTTGAAAATGCAGGTTGCCTGTTTATACCCTTACCCTTTGGATAATATCCGTAAAAAGATCCCGGAGTGGTTTTCATTTACGGTGAATATCTGGAGTTGATACTAGCTTTCCCCTTTATTAGACCACCCAGAGATTGTTACCACGATAGACCTTGGGCCAAGGTCAAATTCCAACGAGGCTTTTGAGTCTCTTTTGGCATTCAAAACCAATGGTAGGCTTTGGATTTGAGGTGTGATGTGGAAGTCTAAACTCCCACTTGGTTGCCCCTACCAAAAAAATTAATAAAATTGTGATTATTAGTCTTAGATACCCAAAAAAGTAGTTAGTATTACGTTAAAGTAGGTTGTATAATGATAAGTGAAAGTTGGTGAATCCTTAAGTAGTTAATTAGTGTTAAAGTAGTGATAAAATCGGGCCTTAAAACTACCGAAGATGTGCTCGGAAAGATCTAGAAAAAACGCCTGGGAAGGATCACTTTACCAAAAGTCCAAATCACCACTTAAGACTAAACTAACTAGTCAAAGTCTTCATCAACTAGATAGTATATTTCAGGGCTTTTTTTTTGGACCCGTGTCCCTCCTGCTGGCTGCACTGCAGAGGCCAGTTTTTGGAGGGACGAAGCCAGAGAGGTCAGATTTCTGACAATCTGGCAAAATTTCGCCAAAAAAAAAAGCCCTGGTATATTTAGTAGTGTTAGTAGTAGAACAATACGTGACCCCACTTTAGAGAGATGGGCAACTAAAGGCTCCGTGTTTCTAGGTGAGGAGGGCACGAGTAGTGCCGAGGACTTGAGCCAACCGATGGAAACGGTGGCTATTCCACCTCCGTTTAACCCTACGGCCATGTTCTTCACACAAATCCGTCGAGACTATCAAGGTCAACGGGCAGATAAGATGAAGGCATTGAGGTCTTTTGCGCGAGGAGGAGATGAGTCCTTGCGGGAAGCTCATGCGAGATTGCGGAGACTGATTTCTGCTACTCACGGAGTCACGGAGCAGCAAGCGGTGCAGCACTGGTACAGCATCCTAGAGAAGGAGTTGAAGACCTTAGTTCGCAATGAGGCATTGCGATTGGGTGAGCCACCGACTTTGAGATTTGTATTCGAGACTTTTGAGAGAATTGAGATCAATTTATTGGAGGAGAAAGCGGCCATGGGATTTCTCAAACGTGAAGAGAAGATTCCTGAAAAGGTCAAGGTGGCCAAGGCTTCGGTTCCCTCCTATGCCACCGACACTGAAGCATTATGCTCTAGTTGTGGCAAACCGGGGCATTTGAGGAAGGATTGCAAGGAAAGCAAGTCCTCTAACCCTCAAATTGGTGGCTATTGCTCTGCTTGTGGTGCCAAGGGGCATTCCGAGGCTAAGTGTTGGAAGCTTCACCCCGAATTGAAGCCTTCTGGAGGCAAGGGAGCCAAGGCAGGCAACAAGGAGAAAGAGTCCAAGTCTTCGGGAGGAGACAAGAAAGGTTGGAAGGCCAAATTCGCGGAGTTGGAGGCCAAGATGGCGGCCATGAGTGCGAATGCTGCTTCAGTAAGTGAGAAGCCCCAAGTCACTCCTAGTTTTCATGCTGGGGGCGGGTTTAGGCCCGATGATGACGAATTCGGGGACTATATGCTAAGTGGCATGGCACTTGCTATTACGGAGGGCTCACGGGAGGCTTATGCCCTTACGCGGAGTCAAAGACCGGTGACCAAGGAGGTTCCACGTGGAGCAAGTCCAACCTTGGATCCTCAACATGGAAAGGACAACCGGCAAGCTCGATTGCCCGAGTCTTTCACGTTGGAGGAGATGGTGCCAACATCTTCCATGGTGCCTCCAACGCGTCGGGGGGTGCCAACTACTCGCCCTAGCGTTGGGATTGTAGAGCCATCTGGTACGGTGGTGAGAGAAGCGGCAAACGTGGTTTGTGAGGCTTCACTATTTTCTGCTAAATTGATGTCACAAGAGGGCTTCAATGCAACGGCGGTCTTCAAGATGGCGGCTCAAATGTGTGAGTCCGGTGACTCCACGGGCGTCAATGCGTTGAAGACGGAAGTGATTGAAGGAGAGGTGGATAAGAGTCAAGAGGACAACGTGGAGGGCCTGCTTTCAGCAGCCATGCGTGTCAAGACCATGGCCGCCAGACCTGCAATCGAGAGGTCATCCATTACACCTGGTGTGGTGGTGGTTGACAACTCCCAGGGGATTTTCCAACTTGTTGGGCCCAAGGGGAGGGTATTTGTGCCTCGACGAGTGCTTTTGGATTCAGGAGCTCAACCATTGATGCTGGGAGCATCTGCCCGTGAGGGGTTGGGTTTGACTGGGGACACTTTGGAGAAGTGTCCATGGACAATTAGCACTTCCATGGGGGGTACGGAGCATGCTACAGGCATCACAAAGGAAGAGTTGATTTTACGACTCAACGAAGATGACGTCGAGGATGCAAGCTTTATGAAGGTGAAAGCTATAGTAACGGAGGCCAAGTCATACGATGTCTTGGTGGGCTCGGCGGTGCTATACCCCATGGGGTTCACCTTGGATTTCTGGGAGGAAACCGCAAGTTATAGACCAGGATGGCAAGCAGGAGATGGGCGGAAGGCTCAGCTGCCAGCTCGTTATATTCGAGTTCTGACTGGCAATCTTGCAGACGTGTTTGCCTTCTCAGGAGGTATGGATGTGGGACCATCATGGTTTCACAAGGGTTGTGATACTTTCTCGATGGATACTCCTACACTTCACGAGATGGATGCCCAAGTGGGTGACACAAGTGGTGGAGATACAGAGACGTAGCAACCTGGCATAGAAGCAGCGTGGAGGACCACGACTCAACTTCAGAAGGATGCGGCACAGGTCATTGAAGATGCTTGGCAGCATTCGATACTCCCACAACCGGAAGATGATTCTCGAGTGGACCAAGACTTGGGCCCACGTCTAGACACATCCACCATTCAGTGGAAGGTACCAGAGGATGGTATTGTGTTGTTGGAGTTGTTCGGAGGGATTGGAAGTGGCTTGGCGGCAGTGCTGCAAGCAGGGATGAAGGTCAAACGCTACATCTACGTAGATGTTGATGAGGCAGCAAGGCACGTGGCTAAGCGGCATTCACGGCGATTGAGGACCCAATTTCCAAACCTGTTGGCCACTAGTGCCATCAAGACTTCATTTTCTACTCTTGTTGGTGATATTGCTTTGCTTTCAGCAGAGGATATTCAACGTGTTGGCCATGTGGACCTTGTCATCGCGGGATGGCCATGTCAAGGATTGTCAATGGCTGGACATCAAAACGGGTTGAAAGACACTCGTTCTTCGCGGTTTCATGATATGATTCGGGTATTGTCTTTGCTTCAAACCTCTCAGAAGCGACCACCAGGTTACATTGTGGAGAATGTACCAGTGATGAGTAGCTCGAGGTCGAGGACATTAGAGGGCATGCACCGCATACACCAGACTCTGGGTATGCCCGTATTGTTGGATGCAGCTGCGGTGGGATCGCGAGCACATCGCCCGCGATTGTGGTGGACGAATTTAGCACCTCAAGAGTTGTTACAGTCCGCTGTGGGTCGAATTAAACGGCCGGATGTCTACGTGAGTGATATTTTGGATCCTCACAGGGCACCGCGGCGCGTTTATCATGACGACCAAGCACCTTTGGCGGTTGTCAACCGCAAAGGAGAACCACGTAGGGCATTGCCCACGTTGGTTAGTTTTGCTCGGTCGTATGCCTTTAAGGATAACGGCCCGGGTCTTGTGTGGGATTCCTTGTCTCAAGAGATGGTGGAGCCTAATGCGGATGAACGGGAGAGAGCCATGGGATTTTCCACGGGCACTACCGATACGCCCGGGATCTCGGAGCAACAACAGCGATTTTTACTTGGACAAGCGATGGACTTAAATTGCTTGACGTGGATCGTTTCGTTGCTAGTGGCAGAACAGAAGCGGTTGGCTTCTAGTTTTGCTGGTTACATGGGGTCTTATGAGTTGCGGGCGGCCGGAGAACCATTTGTCTCTGTCAAGGTGACAGGCAAAGTGGTTGGGGGCGAGAAGGCCTTGGCACCTCACCCATGGAATATGTGGAGCTCCGCGAACCTTTTCGCGACACCCAAGACTGAGGATCCTCTTCATGGAGTGAAGAATTGGAACCGAAGTAGGGAATTGGCCCACCAATCGAAGGATTTGGAGGAGGCTGTGTTCGTGGGAGAACACACAGCTCACCAAAGGGAGATAATTGGCAAACTATGCCAATTGGAAGGACTTGGAAGCTTGGTGGAGGTGGAAGGAGAGGAATCTCCTTCGCATGGCATCCAATAGCAACCAAGGAAGGAGAATCCTGCTCCAAAGGAACCGAAGGAGGCGGTGACCAAGGATACTTGGAAACCGATGGTAGGCCTGGCGGATGGAGCAGTTGAGAGAGAGGAACATGAGTTCCTCAGGGAGTACTTAGATTGTTTTGCCTTTAGTCTTGAAGATCTTGGAGTATTGAAGGGGCAAGAAGTACATATCAATTTGACGGACAAAGCACCAATATACCGGAAGCCGTACAAGTATAGCGACGTTGAACGGAGGATGATACGCGCTCGTACGGAGGAGTTGGTGGCTGCGGAGCTAGTGGAGTTGGCTCCACCGGATTGCGAGTATGCATCGGCGACGGTTATGCCATCCAAGAAAGATATCTACGGTAATTGGACCGAGAAGAGGATGTGCGGGGACTATAGGAGGATTAACAAATTCACCAAGTCGGATCGTTATGCGATGCCAACGCCGGAGGAGAACTTTGAGGCTATTGGTCACGCCAAGGTATTTAGTACGTTGGACTTGCGCTCTGGATACCACCAGATTGGACTGAGAGAGGAAGACAAGGAGAAGACCGCGTTCTGGGGCATTGACAAAGATGGGAAGGACCGGTTGTTCCAATGGAAATTCTTACCATTTGGATTGAAGAATGCGCCTGCCGAATTCCAGAGGGTTATGGACCGAGTATTCTCGGGCTTGGATTTCGTGAGATGCTACATTGACGACATCGTTGTCTTTAGCACGAATCGAAGGCAACATAGGCTACACTTGATGGAAGTGTTTGCTAGATTGAGGCTCCACGGTTTGAAGTTGCACCCTGGTAAGTGCAAATTCTACTTTGACCGCATCGAGTACTTAGGCCACATGATATATCCAAGTGGATTGGGTGTGGTAGCTAGTAAAATTGAAGTAGTGATGTCTATTCCTAGACCAAGGGATATTAGTAGGCTACGTGCATTCTTGGGGTTGTGTAATTACTATAGAAAGTTTGTGAAGACTTTCAGTGCTATTGCCAAGCCATTAACCATGTTGACAAGGAATGATCAACCTTGGATATGGGGAGATGAGCAAGAGGTGGCCTTTCAAGAGTTGAAGGACCGCTTGGCATCGGCACCTATACTTCGAAGGCCAATAGCCGGAAGGACATACCAGCTACACACAGATTGGAGCGCATTGGGAATTGGTGCGGTGTTAACGCAGATGGATGACGACAGAAAGGAGTTTGTCATTGCATACGCGAGCCGGTCCAACAATAATGCGGAGGCCCAGTATAGCTCGTATGAAGGAGAGTGTTTGGCTGCCATATGGGCAATTGCTCATTTTCGATGTTACCTTTATGGTAACGAGTTCTTGTTAGTCACGGATCATCAACCTTTAAAGTGGTTGATGGAGTCTGACAAACTAACAGGCAAGCTAGCGCGGTGGGCCTTGATGTTGATGGAATACGACTTCAAGGTGGTGCACAGAGCGGGATTGGTGAATATGGATGCCGACGGCCTTAGCCGCAATCCAATTCCAAACCAAGCGGATGCTACGGGCGCTAGGTGGCACGGGGAGGATGAAGCCGATCCGTTGCCAGGTTGGCATTGTTCGGCCTTTCTAAGTGTATTGGCGATGCGTGGAGATGACACCGTAGCTTCTACTGTGGCCACGGTAGATGAGGATGTCGGTGAAGAATCTGGGGGCGCCAAAGACATCTTTGAAGACACGAACGTGATGCATTTTCTGAAGAATGGAGAAATGGTGCCTACGTGGTCGGCTAAGGAGAGAGATCGGGTCTCACAACGAGCCAAACGGTTCGTGTGGGAGAGGACTCACCTTTTGAGGGTGTGGCCGGATGGCACGCGAAAGGTTGTGCCAACTCCATTGGAGAGAGTGAAGCTCATCAAGGACACGCATGAAGACTTTGGGCACTTTGGAGTGCGGAGGACTTATAGCTTGCTCCAGCTTCACTATTGGTGGCGAGGAATGCAAACTCAAGTTCAAGCCTTGGTAGCCCGGTGTATGGTTTGTGATCGTGTGCGAGCGTCTTTTAACGCTCCGATGCCACACTTGCAACCATTGCCAATTATGGGCTTGGGATATAGGTGGAGCTTAGATTTTGCTGGTCCATTGCCAATGACACCTCGACACAATAAGTATGTGTTGGTGATGATCGAGCACTTCTCCAAATGGATAGAATTGGTGGCGTTGCCTGACAAGTTTAGTGAGGGGGCCGCTTACTCTTTTCTTGATCGTGTTTTGAGTCGCTTTGGAGCTCCAGCAGAAGTTCTCACAGACCAAGGAAGGGAATTCTTGGGTGAGTTTCAAACGTTGTGCGAGCAAGCGATGATAGATCACCGCACTACTTCGAGGGATCACCCCGAAGCGGATGGATTGGCGGAGCGTATGGTGCAAACCGTCAAGAGGGGGCTTCGGAAGTATAGTTTGAAGAAGGGACATCATCAAGATTGGGACTTGCAATTACCGTGGATAGCTATGGTCTACCGGTTTAGCAAGCAAGCATCTTTGGCGTCCTTTTCTCCTTACTTCTTGTTGTTTGGAAGGCAACCGGTATTACCGAAGGCCATTTAGGCGGATGCTGACACCGTGTTGGCTAACATGGACAATCCAGATACGTGGGCTCAAGTGTGTGAGCAACGTGCGGATTTGTTCAAACGGGTGATGCCTATGGCATTGGAGAATCTTTCCATTGTTCAACATCGGGATACGTTGCGTTATGCTACAATACGGGGAGGAGGCTACCGACCGCAAGTGCGACGGTTTACTCCTGGAGACTATGTGTATTTGCAGCAAGCAGCGCCCACCACCTTGGATGTGACAGCGGGACGGGTGATCTTGCGAGTTCGTGAGGTGAAGCACTCAGGAGTGTTACTGTTGGAGGGCCGTGATGGTAAGATATGGAAGGATCACACACGCAATTGCGCTCCTTGCCATTTACCACACATTGATGGAACAGTAAACCCTGGTATTTCTCACATCTCCTCTGGATTGCGATGTCAATTGTGTGGTAGTGCCAAACGGGCAGCCACAATGGTCATTTGTGACTTGTGTTCTACGGGGTGGCATCTAGAATGTCTAACCCCACCTCTTCTAGAGGTACCAGTAGGTCAATGGTCGTGTCCAAATTGTTTAGCACATTAAGAGTCTACGTAGATAAGGTCTAGCCATTAAAAGTGTTAGAGGCGATTAACGATGGGGCTCTCATTGCACCCGGCCTATCCTTTGTCTACATGGTCTATTAGTGTCTTTTCTATAGGTCACCTTGATTTTTCTGGACTTGAGAGGTTTTCATGCTCGGTCGTTCATACACTTTACGTTAATTGTGTGGTTCGCCGGTGTGAAAGGGACTTCAGCACAGGCGAAGGGGGCGAGTAAAGGGGTCCTTGTAGACCAATTACTAAATGTTATGGTCTGGGTATTTATTTCTTTTTCCCTAGCCTTGGTTGTTGGAGGTTGTTAGTTTCTTTTGTGAACTATTGTTTTCGTTGTTTACGGAGGCAACGGTGATAGTATAGTCACCATTGCTCCGAGTTTGCCTCTAATTGTGCGCTCTCACCTGTTGGCACGATGTTATCTTTGCACGATGTGTTTGTGCACGACACCCTCAATCAAAACTCTACCCTAGCATACAAATTTGTTACTTGATAAATAGAGTTAGCTCAGAATTTTCTGCCTACCAGTTGCCATGCATTTATTCTTCTTGTCTCATCTTCAACCTCAAATTCTTATCGTCTTATCCACAACTATTCTCATTCCCATCTCTTGTATTCCCTTTACATTATTTAATATTATCTAATGAATAATAAATGTGTAATCATATATTTAGCCAATAACTAATGACTTTGTAATGAATTTTAATACAATATTTAATGTATATTTGTATATCTCTAACTTTTATAAAGTTTTAAAAGTATATTTTATGATAGTTTAATTAATATTTGTATATTTAATGATTATTTATAGAGTATTTAATGAATTATTACTGAATAATTAATGAATAGTTAATAAATTTAAGAAGTAAAATCAATTTGTGTTTGAATACTCAATGAGTATTTTATGAATAATTACTGAATATGTAATGCACTTTGAATGCATATGTGATGGATATCTAATGAGTACTTTATTTGTATTTCTATATTTATTGTATGTTTAAGATTTTTCCTTTTCCAATATTCCTTTTTTTTCTCACTTTTGTTCCCAAAAGAATGTTCTTATATTTCCAATCTTCTACTTGTAGTTTCGTTTTCCCTCCATATTTTATATTCTACTTTGTCCAATTTTTGAGATTTATCTTTTGCTCCATACCTACATCCTATTATTCCCAAGCTCTTTCTTGCAAATTCTTGTTTTTCTACATGCACTCAACCCTTCTTTACTTTGATGCTCAAGATGTACTCTAATCATTATTAAGGTTTCATACAGTAATTGTTCACAAGTAAAATTTTTTATGTTCCACTATTTACTAGGATTGACATTTAGTGTAGTAGTTCACATTAAGTGTAATATAGTTTTGTCACTACATTTATTGTAAATTTTACAATTAGTGTATGGATTCCTATTTTGTGTCCACTATACTAGAAGCCATCTTGTGTGTACTGGAGCTACAGAGTGCATTTTTGCTTTCTAATCCACTCCATTTAGTCATGGTGCACAACTTAGCTCTGGTAGAGCTAAATTGTGCGTATTTTCTTTTTAGTTCACTGCACCTAGTGATGAGGCACACATTAGCACTACTGGAGCTAAAGTGTGTGCAAACATCCTTTTTAGTTCATTGCACGTAGTGATGGGACACACCTCTGTTAAAAACGGAGTTGACGTATGTGCAATGTATATTTCCACTTCTTTAAACAATCATTTTGAACTCCGTACTTCTCTTTATGGTTAAGTATTTCACAAGGTGAAATAGAAATCTTTTGAATTTTGAAAGGATTTTCAAAATATGTGGATCTGAATCTCCAATAGTAATATTAAAAAACAAAAAAATATGACAATCTCCTAATCTTCATTGGATATGAAGTCTAAGGATTCTTGGTACCCTAAACCAAAAATATGTGACAATGTGTGAAAATGTATGAATCGGGATATAATCTTATTTTTCACTAGAAAAAAAACATGATTTTCCACAATATCAAACGTTCTAATATTACTTCTATGTATTGAAAATATCACCTTCCATAGTGTGCCATAGCAAAAGGTTTTTAAGTTACTTGACGTGCTGGCAATCGAGAAGTTTCTCTTTTGGCTAGCATAACTTTTATTGAAGATGTTCAATGAGAAAATAAATTACTTAGTAATATGCCTCATGACTTCTATCATCCTTCTACAAAATTTTGAGAATTTAAAATATAATTTGCGACCACTAGAACGTGCTCAAGAACTAATTATTCTTTTTTTGCATGTATAAATAAATTCAAAATTACTTACATTATGAAAATTAAATTATGCTTGATGCACTAAGTGATACACTTTGTATTAATTATATTTTATATTTTGATTATCCTTTTTTTGTCATGAGGAGGTCATTCCAATTCTTGTTTAAATATTCTAATGTTGTTCCACTCTCTATGTTTTACAAATGACAAAGTCTTTAATTTCACGTCAGAACATGAAATAAATCGTGTGTGGTCAAGAATTCCACCATCTTTGATGTCATGCTTAGATTGTCACACCCTAAACTCATGATAATACAATGTGAACTCAAGAATAAGATATTTTAATCCAACTATTAGTTTCCACACATTTTCAGTCTTTCAGTACTTAGTGGATTGTAACCAATTTCAATTCCAAATCCAGACCATGGGGACATTTGAGATTCTTGCAAATGAATGAACATTCTAAATTGATTACAAAATAGTAACATTATGTACTTTTTAAAAACCCCAAAGAAATGATGTCCAAAGCATGTTTGAATACATACTTTTTTGCTCAAAATACACGTGCACATATAATTTGTTTTTTTTTTATTTTTTTTAATGCTACTCGTTCCTTAAGGTCTTTGCTTTCAACTTTATAGATAAGTCATATTTGGATTGTAATACAAATTCTTTCTAATTATCTCAATATCTTCTCTACATTTCCCTATACCTTGGTTGAATTGTCAATATCTGGAATATTCAAAGTATTAGTAAATTGAAATGAAATATCATCAAAAGGATAATACCTAAACCAAGGACCCTAAACCCTGAACCCTAAACCTGAACCTAAATTCTAAACCCTAAACCTAACCCTAACCCTGAGCGTTACCTTAACCCTTAATCCCACAATTACGTGTATATTACTCACATGTGCGAGTATATTCGAGGTATGTACTCTTCCTTATTTTAGTCAACCGAGAAATTGCTGATACAGTTTCCCGTCGAGATTTAAAATTTTCACTTTCTAAGGGGTTGTGGAAAAGTTTCTTCCCCCCAATTCTGAAATCGTAGCCTGCAATTGAAACGGTCGTGTGTCCATGACTGACCTCGGCGAACCTCGCCCAGTTTCTTGATTTCTTTCGTTCTCAGTTTGGTTGTTGTGCAAGGCTGGTGGGTGGGAGGCTTGGAGGTGGTACAACTGTGGGAGGTTGGAGGGGGCAACATTAAAAAGTTGCGCACGGTTAAGAAGGGTGCTTGCGCGAGGCAACAATGCACCGGTTGTCTACTTCATAAGGTACACAAAGTTTACTTCTTGCATTCTCCGTGCATTCTAGCAATTAGGATGTGACAGTGATGCTTATTGCTCTGGTTTTAGTTGCTACTATGATTTTGAAGCGTCACTGAGAGTTTCTTTACGACTATCGCAAAGATTTGGATTCTAGTATACAAAAGGCAGATTCATAGGCTGAAGAGTTTGTCCATATGACGCCCGAAATTGACGCCGAGAATCACGGAAGGACATTTTAGCTCGAATCGAGCTAAACTGTCATACCTTATTATCAACGACAGTTTAGCTCGACTCGAGGTAAACTGTCAGCCCATATTACTAATGACAGTTAAGCTCGACTCGATCTAAACTGTCATACCTTATTTTCTACGTCACTTTACCTTGACTCGAGATAAATTGTCATACTCTCTAATAGTCAACATTTCAGGTCGGATCGGGCTAAAATGTCATTGTCAAGGATGAGATTATTTCATTTTCGCATTAAAAGTGCTGACATGAAATTGCATTCTTGTCATTTACTACCATCTAAGTTTACCTTGAATCGAGCTAAATTTGCCTGTTCTACAATGTCAATTCACTTGAATCCAAGTTATTTTTCAATGGCCAGACCATACCTTAATTCGAGCTAAATTACCCTCTTCATATGCTTCTTCATTGATGTCCACTCCTACAAGGTATTCACCCATACTTATTGGAAGAATTATCTAATATTTATCACATTGGAATGCAGGATGTCGTCTTCGGAGGACGACGATGTTCATGTCGACGCTCCTGTGAACCCAAACCTTCATGAGTTTGATGTTATTCCTTGCCGCCTTTGGGTCGGGATGACTGTTTCGCTTCACAATGGTTCGGGTGTTCGCGTTGCGGAGGGGTTGGTTTGCAATGTCCGGTCTAGTGCAATTCTAGGTTCCTTTGGTCCTCTTAGGGATTCTGATGTTGTAATACAAGTGTCCAGGACTTTTGTCCAGGACGAACCTCCTGATGAATGGAGGTACTCGTTTAAGTCCTGGCCAATTCAACAAGTCTTTTTAAATGGTGTGAGTCTCTTCCATCATTGCCTTAGGGACGTTTACAATGTCTGGTTGGTTGAGCGTAACAAACCTCTAGGTGGGAGCTCCTGTTCGTACGACAATTCCTCAAGGAATACACGTCCAACAGTGCTTAGGAATGTTGAATTCCTCATGATCCCTCATTCCATTAACGCAGTTGCAAGCAATAGTTGTTGCATTCAAAACTGTATTCAATACTACCTTAGAGTTAAAATAAAAGTCCTCTAGACGCGCTTCTACAGTGAGACCATTGTGCAGTTTAGAAATCATATCAAACTCGACGTTTACAGATAGTTTCATAGAAAGGCTATGGCAAAGGTCCTTCCTGCAAGTTTCAAGTGGAAGGATCAGATACCGCTTCTTGATGATCACCTCGCTGATTGTGGATTGCCGCCATTCTCAACCTCAAGCTTGAATAAGATTCGGCGAGTGAGCTTTCCTGAGTACTATGCCAAGAAATGAGGAGACAACTTTGCCCGTTGTTCTACGTGTAACAAATACTAGGATCAGAAGAAGCTTACTCAACCTAGAGCACAAACATCACTGCTATGGCAAAAGAAGATGCATGTCTACATCGATTCTACTTTCGCACATGAGGACTTGTACTACCTGAACCGATTTCAATCAAAGTCGTCGCCCGAGGAGGTTCTAACCATCATGCATGATAAGATGGATCACTCAAAGACCGCCTCCCCGATTTTTTCGCATAAAACAAAGCACTTAGATGGGCTCTTGAAGTTGCCTCTTGCAGTCACATGCATGCTTGTCCATGGTCATGTGGACTAGTGTTATGCCCATTACGGCCTTGATTTATACTTCCATGATGCCAAATACACGGTCGGATCTTTCGTGAAACTATTGCATGACCTGGAGGCGCCTCCGAAGTCATCGTCCCGGAAACTCTTTCCAGAATCTAGTTCTCATCCATTGTATGCGGCGGTATTACGGGGTGCAGAGATGAGTTTGGATCCATTAGGGCAGATTCTAGACATCCCAGTTCCAGGAAGCCCTTTGCCTCCAATATTGAACGTGCAAATGGACAATGCTATTGGTGATAACAAAAATAGATTTGTTTTTTGTTTTTAGTCTCTCATTGTTGCAAAACGCATCTTCCGCGAGGTATATGTTAATTTCATGCTAGTTGGTCATACACATGATGATATAGATGCATTATTTGGACGTTGGAGTATGACACTGAGGAAGGAGAGTTTTCCAACCATTTCTTTGCTCATGAGGTCGTTCATGAAAAATGAGAGTGTTCCCACAATCCCCCATCTCATCCAAGAGGTTCTTGATTTTAAGAAGTTCATTGGGGATATGATTGCGGACGGTGATGAAGCTTTGCAGGGTCATACGAAGGCTCATTAGTTCACGTTTTATGTGGACTCAAGTGGTTGTTCGGTAATGAAGTATAAAATCCTTTGTCATGATAAGAATTGGCTTCCTAAGGGAGGAGAAGGTAGTGACATCAAATTGTGGAAGGAGGATTCTAAAGAGAGAAGTTTATCGCCTTGCGGGGAACCTGATGCATTGAAGCCTTCTACGATGCGGCATCTCCATGAGGTGGTGAAGGGACTTTCAGGATTCATCGATCACTAGAAGCAATCATTGCGGGAGTCTATTGAAGCCCGTTCGCATTTTGAATTGCTATCGTACTATTGGCGCGACGTTAGAGATGCTCTGACTCTTCCAATGGATATGCTAATATCTTTTGAAGACAGCTTTTGGCCAACGACGCGAATTGCCCATGCCATTGAAGATGAGTTCTCAGCGGAGGGTGAGGTTCGCGAGGAGTACCGTGAAGATGAGTATTTTTATGGCCAGAGACGCGATCGTCCACCTCCTTCTTTTAGAGTTGGTCGTGATCTTTTTGCTGGCTATTTTGTTGCATTGCGGCCTTGTGATGGGGACGAGCGCCCATTTTGGATTGCTCAAGCAATTTCAGATCCTAACTGTAATCCAGATATGCCAAACACCGTCCGTATCCAATTCTTCTGCCCTATTTCGCGCGATCGGGATGTTATGAAGTTCTATAAAGATTGGGATATAGATTGCAACCTTTGCTGGACAGTTTAAAAGGGGATAGCCATAACGTGGGAGAGTACCGATTCAATCTTGACAGCATGGAAACCTAGGTCTTCAAAGAGGGATGGAGGTCATGTACAAGATTCAACTACAAAAATTCCGAAGGGACAAGTAGCGATTATCAAGGTCTCCCTGGAAGCACTGGCCAGGTCCGAATGGTAATAGACTTAGATAAATGGACTTTCCTTTTCCTAGATTTTGGATTATAATGCATAATACTTCATGTGTATGGTTAGATCCATTGGTATTGAGATTATAGATAATATTTGTATTTGATTATCCTTTGTATGAGTATATGTGATGCCAATGATTGCTATGAAATATTCTCTCCATTGTTATTGTGATAATTTGCAGTATGTTTTTGTTTCTTTTTTAAAATAACAATGTAGTAAATTGCTTCTAATCTTGAAACCAATAACACCAGTAATTGCCTTCATGGTAAATGATAGAAAGTAAATGTTGGTTCGCACTTTAGCTCTAGTGGAGCTAAAGTGTGAGCAAATCTTCTTTTTAGTTCACTGCACTTAGTAATGGTGCGCACTTTAGGTCAAGTGGAGCTAAAGTGTGTGTAATTGCTTTTTTGAGTTCATTGCACCTCTAATTAATGGGGACACTTTAGTTCGAAGAGAGCTACCGTGTGTACAACTTTTTTTCCACTTCTGAGCACCATCATTTGAAACTCATTACTTATTTTTTTAGCCAATGTGTATTCCAAAAGGTGAACTAAAATTCTTTTGAATTAAAAAAATGCTCATGAGAATATGTTTAGCTAATTCTCTTACAAGTGGCTATATGTCCGTCATTTAGCTCACTTTTAGCTAAATTGGAGCATGGTGTTACTCCGGGTTAGTAGGTTCGAGAGAATTTTGTAACTTCTAAGGCTTCAGTGTGAATATTTAGCTATTCATATTCAATGAACACATGTGGTATAAAAGAAGTGTTGACTAATGTGTTCTTCTTTTCAATATTATAGTTAGATTTGTTATGTTACCCTAAACCGTAGCATTTATTTTTCTAGGGATTTTTGTAGTGAATATTACCTCTCAATTTAATGGAAACTCATATCCGTTTATAGTGTAAAGTTTAGATGTGCACTTTAGCTCTTATGTTCTACATGTCTTAATTTGGAAGTTGCTAAATCTCCCAATGTAACGACTATGGAGTTACAGTAAAGAATGTATAAAAAAGGCCATATTCAAATATAGACAATTATACGACAAAAGCTCTAAAAAAATAAGTAAAAAGGTTTTCAAAGACAACACAACACATGCACTTGACTGCATCATAGACCAACAAGGCTACATCCTTACAAGCCTAGAAGATATCGCTAATGAAATATATAGACAACAACTGCAAACAAATAAACCAACAATTCCCTCATGTCACTACCGAAACACACATCCTCGTACATGTGTATGTAGTGCTAGACAACACCCTTGGAACGACGTAGACGGATTTATCATTGAGAAAAGACGTGAGCCTGATATTCCACTACACATATACTTTAATAAAGGAACATTTGATATGTGCCTT
This sequence comes from Bryoerythrophyllum caledonicum, assembly GCA_963971425.1. Classification (NCBI taxonomy): domain Eukaryota; kingdom Viridiplantae; phylum Streptophyta; class Bryopsida; order Pottiales; family Pottiaceae; genus Bryoerythrophyllum; species Bryoerythrophyllum caledonicum. The sequence goes on along the minus strand of OZ020514.1, from coordinate 62,756,119 downwards.
GAAAAGTTAAGTAAAAATAAAGCCTCTGGCCCGGACCGTATTCCAAACTCAGTACTAAAATATATGCCCGAAAATTTCCATAAATTACCATACCTTTTCTTCAAACGCTGCTATAGACAATAACAAATTCCCAAAATGTGGAAAACTAGCTTAACTATACTGCTTTATAAAAAAGGTGACCCCTTTATACTAACTAACCATCGACCTGTCGCCTTAGCAAATACCATCTATAAATTATACACAAGTACATTAACATTGATTTTATCCTCGTATGAAGAACAACACAATATATTACATGATAGTCACGAAGGATTTAGAGCTGAACGTAGTACTGCTAGACAAATACAAACATCGATAGTTGCTCTTTAAGATGCTAAATTCACTAATCAAGACATATTTATTCTATATGTAGACTTCAAGAACGCATTTGAATCTATAGACCATGCAAGACTACTTGCAATCCTGATTGACCCTGGATATCCAAGAGACACAGCTATGCTTATTGGAAATATCTACTCACAATCCACAACCTCATTCATTGCGGAACATTTCGGAAAAACTAACCCAATTCCTATACAAAGAGGCACAATTCAAGGTGACACCCTAAGTCCATATCTTTTTATAATATTCCTCAAACCTCTTCTGAGATGGTTACAACGTGGAAACTATGGATACACACTATACATGTCAAGAATTACAATTAACTTTGCCGCATATGCAAATGACCCAGCACCATTATTAGACAAACCAAAATCCCTACAAATACAATTAAACAAAATATACAGATATTGTAAATGGACTAGAATGGATGTTGGAGTTTCAAAATGCGTAGTCACTGGATGCCCCAATAAATCAAAATTGAACCCTACAACCTTTAAAGTACAGATGCAAGCAATTAATATTAATTACAAAAACCAAGCTACCCCTGTATTGCATCAAAATGAAGCATATGTATGTTTAGTAGCTCAAATGGTACCTTCATTAAAATAGAAAATTCAAAGACATGTTACTACCACAAAACTCAACAAACAATGTATAGTGCTGACAAACAACCTTGCTACTATGAAACAAAAAATCAACATGATTGACACTGTTATCAGACCTAGGGTATCATACAATTTCTATATTGTACCATACTCAATGCCAACAATAAAAAAGTTAGACAAAAAATTCATAGGAATACAAAAAAACAATATTTGGCCTTCCTAAATGCACATCTACCTATATAAAAGGCGCCAGTCTGTCTGTCCGCCGCTCCCGGTCACATGACCTCTCCTTCTTGATTTTGACCTCTTGATGTGAAGGGTGAGGCACCGTAATGCACTCTTCTTGACTCTTGATATTAGGTAGTAACCTAATGACTCTTGATTTTGACCTCTTGATGTGAAGGGTTTTCTCCTACTATATTAGGCAAGTGATACTTATGTGCACAAAGGGTCGATCAAAATGCAAATGTAAAGCAAAGTACTTTATTTTTGGAGTGGATTTAAACTAGGGTAACGTTTACATGCACTCCAAAAATACAAGTAGTTTTCCATTTAGATTCGATTTGAGCTTATAGGTTTTAAAATACAAAACATACAAACGTAAATTTAACACACCACCCTCCGCTCTTCCCGTCAGGACGACGGGTACCAACCCTAGTCAAACATAATAACACAACTCCCACATTGTCAATTCCGCCTTGAAGCATTCTCACTGAAAAATGACTATTTACGATGTATTGGAGAACAACTTTTGAATGCTCTAAATGACAAAGGACGACTAGGAAAAATCTATAATGGACTACTACACTTCATATTAGCCAAATATGGGGGCGCAGAATTGGTACACAAAATTAAAAAAATCCAGATTGCTATAGATCTCCCATTACTTGCGCATTATTCCTACTCAAGACAGAAGGATATACATACCTAAAAAGCACAATAGATAGTTTTCTTATAGCACCCACACCTTTAGAAACTATATGGCAAACGGAAACCCCAACACTTCCACATTTAAGCGAACAAACGTCCATAAACTTTTATAAAAACTATTCACAGCAAATATCACAACATTGAGCCAAATCACATCATCAAATGGCACACAACTAATGGATGAAGATGAATTCCAAATATACCACTCCAAACCTACTAAACTAATAAAAAGTGCATTAAACCTATCAAGACAATTTTTTTGTGTTCCCAAATGTCTAGACACATGCCCTAATACCTGTAACTTACATGCAAACCCACGCACACTTACAGAGGAATATATCTGCTTCAATAACAACATCACCCCTAACATTCCTACCCCACCTATCCACCCACCCGACCCACCACAACCACGATATCTCAAGCCACTCCCACATATTCTCAAAAATCCCACAACATATTCTATACAACACATAATTGGTGTGGTACACCGTACATATTATGACACTAATGATATTTAAGTAGAAAATACAACATTTCACTGCCAATTGGAAAGCCAAGGAAATATATACAACAAATGGCAAACCCAACGAAACTTATTTTCATGGCACGACTCTAATACCGCATCTCACCAAATAGCATGCTTCACGCAATACTACCAAGCTCAAACAAACAATTTCTACCATAACATCATACAACTTTACAAGCACACCATCCACAAGATCAATGTATAGACACACGGACATCACACCTCCTACGCAAATTTACCTAGCACAAACCTCAATCACAGAATGTAATCCACTAAAAGACATTAAACTCCAAAATCATACCATTCAAATTCAACAAAAAGAAGCACACATCTATGGAAAAAGTGGAAAATACCTAATAACCATCCCTACAAATAGACTAGAATGGCTTTGGAACTAGTACCATCTAGTAATGAACACTCCACACAAACTAGAACAAAAAATCCAACCATTTGAAACTAAAGTTGTTTGGCTATACCAAAGATACAAATACATAATACCTAAAATGACCCCCTTAAACAGACACATTACACTATACCAACAGAATTACTAGATTTCATCACTACAACATATAATATTCAACAATCATACTTTTCATTCCCAATTACAAACTCTACAGAAATATCTAAATTTTTCTCCCCCTTCTCTAGAGACCAAGTTTTTGGTTCACTCGGCAAAGTGTGATTATAAATGGGATGGCATTGGATATGCACACCCACACAATAAAGAAGAAGCCAAATAGGCTAGACTTGCAACAAAACAAAACCCAAGAAATATAACCTATCTTGTATTACCAGATGAAGATTGGTACCAAAATCTCACTCTCCATAAAGTCCCATATTCAAACTCTCACATCATATGTCTATTTCGAGCAAACACCATAGCCTATTTTGAACCAACCATACCAGAGGAGCTAAATAAAAAACCCAGAACAAAAAATTCCACATTACAAATAATATGTGTACATTGACAAAAAATTACAATAGGCACCAAAAAATATATAGAACATCTAAAATCACTAATTGATATCTTCCACATAAAACAAATATATGCCAAAAAGCTCCAACAACACATACACCAATCAAGGTCAAGCATAACAAACAATGGTCCAAAGCCAAACTTCCAAATATAAATGAAACACCTCCAACTATTCCAACACCACTTCCATCCTACAACACAAATCTACCCTTTAAATTTGAACCTGAATATAGCTACTATACAGACGGATCATTTAAAGAACCTGAAGAAGTTGGTCCGGGACACTGGCACAGTGAAAAAGTTGGATTTGGATGCACCAAAAGACATAAAAATAGCCAAACGACTACAAGGACTATAAAACATCATCGGAGCCGAAATGATGGCAGTCTATAAAACACTACAAATCCTAAATGCATATTACCGAGACGAGTCCGCATACATATTTACAGATTGCATCAATGTATTATACCTCCTAAACACACAAATTCAACATCGTACTATGCACAATGGCCACCATGATAAAACTATTTTAGCATCAATGGTACAAATACTACAAGCACGTACCCAACCATATCATTACTCAAAGTAAAAGCTCATGTGAACATTGATGGCAATGAAAAAGAAGACGAATTATCAAAAATTGGTAGAGAAAGAGGAGATAGAGAAGCTAGGGAACCATTTGAACATGCCCACCCCACACCATACTACTATCAAGGAAAAGAATGGCCGTCTATGGTAGACACCCCAGACAAAGGTTCCATAAGATTCCTACCCAAATATCGTAAAAGATATGATTTAGACAACAACTTAAAAGAACTGACTCAAAATTTTCCAAATATAGAAAAGTGGATAGGTAATAAAAACGTTGACAAAGAACTCTTCAATGAATTTTAGACAAACCCTCTTATCAGTGACTCACAAAAAACATGTATTATAAAATTTAGAACAAGCCAATATATGGAAAATGCCCGTAAACAACTATTCTTTGGAAGAGAAAGATTTTCCTCCATTACATGCCCCATGTGCAACTCCACTGAAGCAGATAATTGGCTGCATGTACTACTTAAATGCCAACAACCACACATTCACGCATTGATTGTCAAAAGACATGACAAAGCAATATGAGAAGTTTGAAAATTGCTATTATCTTCTTGGAAATCTAGATGTCTCACCTTTATGAACACCGACACCTTTTACAATAACCCACCAAAAAATACTATCTTGTAGTGGCTACTACCATGTACATGCAACATTCAAAGGTTCCACTGCAATGCTAGATTTAAACCCGACTTACTATATATTTGTGGTGTGCTACACAACCACCCTCCACCAATAATCTCAGATCCAACCATTACAATACAATTTATAGAATTCACATACTGTAATGATCGATTCTTCTCAGAAACAATAACACACAAGATAAATAACTACTAGCCTCTTCTGGACAAAATCAGCTCATTAGGATGGAAAGTGGACCGGTTGATTGTAATCACAGCCGGTGCTAGAGCTACCACGCATATTTCCTCCATGAAATCACTGGAAACCACATTTAAAACAACAATGATTTCCATTAAAAATACCTACAATAACTTCAATACCATCGCTATTCAACATGCTATGTCCATCCTCCTCCATAAAAGAAGACTAGAAAACAACCAACCTTTACCCGATCCTTATACACCTTAAACCATTCAAACTTGCCACAACCATCTTGTAAACTTCCCACCTCTCCTTTGCCTCGTCTACCGGTTTATATTATTGTGTCTACCCTTGAAAGGGGAAAGTAGTTTTATCATACCAATCCTTTGTCCAGTGGGCATCGTTTTAGTAAGTGGAACAAATAGACACTCTATTCATGCCGGCCTCTTTTGGAAACCGGAGTTCTTCTTCTTCTGATAGTAGTAGTTGTTTAGGTTTTTATGATTGTTGTTGAAGAAGTTTAAGTCCCCATTTATGGATACTTAATTTTATATGAAGAAAAGAAATCAATTAATTAAAAAATAAAAAATAAAAAATAAAAAAATTAATTATAAAAAAAACATACTCGGGTATCAACTCGGATATGATCCAACCCGGGTAGCAGCACCAGTCCGGAGCTTTAGCCCAAACTAGGCATGAGCCCGCAAGCCATCGGCCAGACCCTTGCTCCGACCCGATCTAGTCTGTTCCCCTCGAGCACTCCAACCCTTCTTCCGACCTCCATTCTCCAGACCTCACTTCTTCCGACATGCCTTCACCCGACTCCCTCTCTAATCTCTCTCTATCTAATTTTTTTCCCCTCTCTTTCTTTCTTTCTTTCTTTCTTTCTTTCTTTCTTTCTTTCTTTCTTTCTTTCTTTCTTTCTTTCTTTCTTTCTTTCTTTCTTTCTTTCTTTCTTTCTTTCTTTCTTTCTTTCTTTCTTTCTTTCTTTCTTTCTTTCTTTCATTTTTTCTATTTTTTCTTTTAGATTTAGAAGTTGAGGTTTTGGTTAGAGAAGTAGGGGTTTTGAGCAACAAAGAGGTGAAGAAGAAAGTGGTGCTTTCAAGAAAAAGAAGGTTGTTGGAGGAGGCTTCTTGAGGCTTTTCAAGGAGATTCCAAGGGTCTTGAAGGTGCTTAAGGAGTTGGTGGCACCTAGGGTTTGAAGTGTCAAACCTAGGATTTGGTGGTAGTGGAGGCTTTTTGACAACGGTGGTGGAGATTCCTAGACGTGGAGGTGGTGCAAGGAGGTTTACAACCGCGGCAAATAGATTCAAGAGACAAGACGAAGATTTGAAGGAGGTTGTGAGTGCAATAAGGAAGTGGCAAGAAGTTGTGGAAATGGTGATTCTTGCCAAATATTGGATTCTTCTTGTTTGTGCAAACTTTCTTGTTTGTTAAGTCTTTTCTCTCTTTCTCTACCAAGGTAACCTCCGGTTATCTCCTCTCTGGTCTAGAGAAAAGTCTTCCGGTAGACTCTATCTAGACCTTGTAGGTCCTTGATCTTCGTTTCTTGCACTTGCAGGTCTACTTTAGTGTCCTATCATCTGCTTTCTGTTGGCCCGACATTGTGGCAAAAGTATTTTTTTATGTTTTCTCCATTCTCATCTCCTCTCTAGGTCTTGTCTAATTTTTCTACCTTTTTCCCGGTCTTCTCGGTCAAGTGGAAAAACCCCCTTCCAACTCCTTGTTTCCCAAGTGACCAATTTCGAAGTGGTCAATTGTGATCTTGTTTTGTTTGTCGTGTTACTAGATATGTGCGATACTTACATCCACGTTAGTATAGTAAAGTATTCCGGAGAAAGTACCGGATGCCCAGTATACTTGTGTGTTTTCTAGGCCAAACTGGAATTTGTGATAGATAATTGGTGTAAATACAAGGCACATCCCGAAGTAAGCCTATCTCGGACAACATAACTCCACTGGTAACACGGACGCTTTCCAAGATTGACCCAAACAAGTGGGAGGGGATTGCAAAAGGAGAATAGTTTGAGGAAGGTGGTTGAGTTTTTAAACTTAATCTTCCGGTTAATCCTTCCATGGATCTACCGGGAGATAATTCCACTCTACCAAATGGATCTTCTAGTTGAGCCTTCGTTATATGTTATGTGTTATTGTTGATTTATCCTATTGATTGATGGGATGTTGTTGAAGTTGCTAGATTTAAACACTAGGATAAGAGTAGTGATGTCGATGGGCCCCATTGTATCACGAATATCTTTAGGTTAGTTCAAGATTAGATTTTGGTTAGGTTTAAGAATAGGCTTAGGTTTAGAATTAGTTTTGGAAGTTACAAACAATCAATCTTGTGAAAGGTTAAATGCCAAAAATGTTGACAAGACAATTAGTCTTGTCAACTCCTTCTATGCATACCATGTTGGAATCTTGTATTTAATTCTTTAATAACATTAATTGAATTAATGATTTGTTGTCCTTGATAGTTTGACAAGACTAACACCTTGTTTGTGGTGAAGATGGCAAATGAAGACAATCAATTTTCAACCAACAAGGCATATGTAGAAGATTTAAAATTAAAAATTTAACAACTTCGTGAAGCTATGAAGAAATTACAAGAATCTCAAGCAATTCCAATGTCTCACGGGGTTCATGGATCTCAAGAACAATTTGATCCTACAACATCTCAAAGAACAAACTATAAAGAACTTAAATTAAGCCTTCCAGAGAAATTTAATGGAGATCGTACTAAATTTCAAGGTTTTGCAAATCAAGTTCGATTATTTATGTTTATGCAACCACTTCATTATCCAACCCTAGCCTCACAAGTTGCGTTGATTGGAATATTACTCACTGGCACCGCTTTGGATTGGTTTTCTCCTATTTTAGAAAAAAAATCACCATTATTATATGATTTTGAAGGATTTATCGAGGAATTTGCCACTTGCTTTGGCGAAGTAGAAAAGAAAAAAGTTGCAGATCAAAAAATTAGAAGTTTGCGTCAAGGTGGACGATCAACCATAATTTATGCCTCTGAATTTAGACAATTATCATGTGATGTTGATTGGGGATCGGAAATGGCTCTTATTCGTCAATTTCAGTGGGGATTACGTGAAGATGTAAAAGATTTGTTACTTACCTTAAATGATGCTACCTCTTTATCTGAGGCCATCACACAAGCTGAAAAATGTGATAATAGGCTATTTTTAAGAAGACAAGAAAAAAAAAGTAGTTTATTTAACCACCCACCAGTGATATCATTATCAACGTTACCTTCAAATAATGAATTTAATGATATTAAAGTAGGTGACCCTATGCAAATTGATATGACTCAAATTAAAGGTCCATTATCATATGAGGAAAGAGAGCGTCAAAAGAAAGAAGGGTTGTGTTTTTATTGTGGAAGTAAAAATCACAAGCTCCCAAATTGCCCTAAAAAGCCAACTCAATTTCATATTAGAGAAAGCAAGCTCAACACACAAGTTGATAAAAAAAACACAAATGTTCAGTCTCAATAGGGACCTTACAGCTGAACTACGAAGAAAAATCACAAGGTTCAATAGTAACTTCAGATCCCGTTCAATGTTTTTAAATTCCCAGTAAAATCTTTAAAAATGGAAAGGAATTTGATGCTAATGCTCTTATAGACTCTGGAGCTACGACTTCTTTTATGGATGTTGATTTTATCAAAAAATATAAATTACCAATGACGCACAAAAATAAACCAGCACAAGTAGAAGTTGTTGATGGTAGGACGATTGAATCTGGAATAGTAACCCACGAATCTATGCCGTTAGATATTATTTTGAATAATTTTTAAAGTAAAGTTTCTTTCAATATCATTAAATCGCTCAATAATCCTGTGATTTTAGGACAAAATTGGTTAGAAGTTTATGACCCCAAAATAGATTGGCAAAAAAGAGAACTGAAATTTTCAGAAAACTGCAATATGTTAAAAACGACTCTTAAAAATGTAGAGGTTTTTTTTTTAAAGAATCAATGGCAATATAAAAATAGAATATGTTCAAGGGAAAATCAATTTTAAAATACTCATATTAGGAATAAATGCAAAAACCCTTTGATGGTTGGAGCTCAAGCTTTTATGCGTGCAGCTAAAGGTGGGACAGCTTTTGCAGTTTATGCTTTACCAATAAAGGAAAATTGTAAATCATGCAATCATATTCCTATTCAATATCAAGATTTTATAGACGTATTTGAAAAATAAAATGCGAACATACTTCCAAAACATCGGCATATGATTGTGCTATTGATCTTCAACAAGGTGCTCAACCTCCATTTGGACCAATTTACAACTTATCAGAAAATGACCTTGTAGAATTACGGAAGTACATTAATGATAATCTTGGTAAAAAATTCATACGACATTCAAAGTCACCGGCTGGAGCACCTATAGCATTTGTAAAAAAAAAGATGGTTCACTTCGTATGTGCGTGGATTATAGAAGCCTCAATAAATTGACAATAAAAAACCGGTACCCCTTACCATTAATTTCAAATCTTTTGGATTGTGTTGGAGGTGCTAAAATTTATACAAAAATTGATTTGAGGGGAGCTTACAATTTTATACGCATTAAAGAAGGTGACAAATGGAAAACAACCTTTTGAACAAGGTATGGTCTTTTTGAGTATCTTGTTATGCCATTTGGATTAACTAATGCCCCCGCCGTGTTTCAACATACGATGAATGACATTTTTCGGGAATATCTTGATAACTTCGTGGTAATTTTCCTTGATGACATTTTGATTTTTTCAAACAATGAAGAAGACCATGAAAAACATGTCCGTTTGGTTTTACAAAAACTTCGAGATATGGGCCTTTATGCAAAATTAGAAAAATGTGAATTTCACCAATATCAAGTAGAGTGGGTGGGATATATACTCTCCTCATATGGTGTATCAATGGATCCTAAAAAGGTACAAACTATTATTGAATGGGCAATACCTTCTACTCTTCGTGATGTGCAATGTTTCCTTGGCTTTGCCAACTTTAATAGAATTTTTATTAATGACTACTCTGAAATTGCGACACCATTGACACGATTAACTGGCAAAGAAAATTTTACTTGGAATGATCAAACACAAGAAGCTTTTGATAAGCTCAAAATAGCTTTTTCTACTACACCTGTTTTTATGCATGTTGATTTTACCAAACCTTTCTTTTTAGAAACTGATGCCTCAGATTATGCATTTGGAGCTATCCTATCTCAATATGGTGATGACAATTATCTTCATCCAGTTGCATTCTATTCTAGACAGTTTACAACACCATAAATTAATTATGAAATTCATGATAAAGAATTATTAGCAATTGTGGCTTCTTTTGAAGTTTGGCGTCATTTTTTGGAAGGTGCTCAACATCAAATCATCGTCTATACAAACCACAAAAATTTGGAATATTTTATGACTGCCAAGGTTTTAAATCGACGCCAGGCTCGTTGGAGTATGTCTTTATCAAGATTTGACTTTGTTATTACATATCGACCTGGTATTCAATAAGGAAAATCTGATGCTTTATCACGTCGTTCTTACCTTGCCCCTAAAGAAGGAGATGAAATATACCATCAACAAAAAACCATCATTCTACGACCTGAACATTTGAGCCTCCATTTGTTAGTCACTTCTATTCCAAAAAATTGTCCACTTATTGAAGAAATTAAAAAAGTCCTTAAGCAAGATCCTCTTGTAAAAAATGTAAAGATACAATTGGAATTAGAAGGGAGCAAGGATTTTGAATTTAAAGATGAATTATTATTTTATAAAGGCTTGTTATATGTTCCTCCCGGAACTTCAAGACTACAAATTCTTCAGGCACGTCACGATTTTTCAAGTGTTGGACATTTTGGGTACAACAAAACACTTGAATTAATATCAAGAGACTATTGGTGGCCACAAATGTGGAAATTTATAAAAGATTATATCAAATCATGCAATATTTGTTCCCGTGCTAAATGTACACGCCATCGTCTATATGGACTTTTGCAGCCACTACCTATTCCAGAATGACCTTGGACATCATTATCAATGGATTTCATTACCGATCTACCATATTCATATTATTTCTATTCATATTATCTTTTCTTGTAATAGATGACCGTTTTACCAAAATGTCACATTTTATACCTTGTAAAAAATCAATTACTAGTGAAGAAACGACAAAATTGTTTGTAGTCAATTTTTATCGTATCCACGGTCTTCCTAGCGATATTGTCTCTGATTGAGGCCCACAATTTATTTCAAAGTTTTGGAAAAAAATTCTTTGAACTTTTAAAAGTCAAAATTAATCTTTCTTCAGCTTATCATCCCGAGGCTGAAGGGCAAACTGAACGAGTAAACCAAATTTTAGAACAATATTTATGTTGCACTATTAATTACCATCAAGATGATTGGAAAGATCTTTTAGCATTGGCAGAGTTTGCTTAAAATAATACCTTACATTCATCAACTAAGCAAATTCCTTTTTTTTTCAAATTATGGTCAACATCCTAAAGGAGACCCGTTTCAAGTAAAGATGGTTGGAAGTCGAGCGGTTGAAGACCTTGTAGGGCACATGGCTGCCATTCATAATGAACTTAGATTCCAACTTCAAGAAGCTCAAGATCATTATAAAAAATATGTAGATGTTCGTTGCAAAGTTCAACCTTCATTTAAAGTTGGGGATCAAGTCTGGCTTCTTCGACGTAATATTCATACTACAAGGCCATCTAAAAACTTGACTACCGAAGACTAGGACCATTTCCAATTATTAAACAAATCAACCATGTTTCTTTTCGCTTAAAGCTTCCAAGTGCTATGAAAATTCACCCTGTTTTTCACGTCTCTCTATTGAAGCCACATTATAAAAATACAATTCTAGGGAGGGTTTTACCACCCCCTCCACCAATTGAAGTTAACGACGATTGGGAATATGAAGTAGAAGAGGTATTAGACTCTCGAATAAAAGGAAACCATTTAGAATATCTTGTTCACTGGAAGGGTTATGATATAAGTGAATGTACATAGGAGCCTGCATCAAATCTTCAAAATGCTCCTAAAAAATTACTAGTTTCCATAACAAAAATCCTGAAAAGCCAAAATTTGCTCCTCCTAGAACTCATCGCTAGAGGGGAGGTGATGTCACGGATATCTTTAGGTTAGTTCAAGATTAGATTTTGGTTAGGTTTAAGAATAGGCTTAGGTTTAGAATTAGTTTTGGAAGTTACAAACAATCAATCTTGTGAAAGGTTAAATGCCAAAAATGTTGACAAGACAATTAGTCTTGTCAACTCATTCTATGCATACCATGTTGGAATCTTGTATTTAATTCTTTAATAACATTAATTGAATTAATGATTTATTGTCCTTGATACATTGCGCACCCGGTCACTACTACTTGAGTGATTTCTCCGACTACTTACTTTTGTTAGGGAATATTTTACCGGTCTCGGACTGGGAGTCTTATGGTTTACTAGTCTACTGGTAATCCGCCGGTGATTAGGCTATCCTTGATTTTAGGATCTGGATGCCATTTTGTCATTTTGTGGATCTAGTTTTGGAGGGTAGCTATTGACTTTACTGCACTCTCTAGATGCCATTTCCACCTTTTGAGGATCTAGTTTCGAAGGGTAGCTAGTAGCCTTTCTGAAGGAGCCTTGGGCTCTTGTATTTAGTACTCTTCTCTTTGTTCCTTTGATTGTGTCTTGCCTTTATTGCTTGTATCTAGAGTCTTTGTTGAGCTTGAGTGAGTAGGGTTGGAGAGGGTTGAGTCCTCCTAGTGAGTCGTTGCTAGGATGTGCAAGTTGTAGCTTGTTGAATGTTATGTGATTGATTGTGAGTTGAGGCTTCTAGAGGGAATAAGATATCCAAGTTAGATTGTGGAGTAAGATCCGGGATCTACTCCAAACCTTGATCGGTTGGACCAGGAAGAGTTGCTTATTGGATGGGATCCGGAAAGCCCACGGCTATTTATGATAGCCTCTCTTAAGTGGGAAGTGTTTGGATTGATAAGGAGGAGGGATGACATCCCCTTTTTAATACACTGGGAGAGATTTCGGCTAAGTCTAAGTTCGGAGTATTCTGGGGTTTCTATCTTTCCAGTGGATGAGATCCGACAATCGCCATGGAAGATTGTCTTTGTTGTGCACAAACACATTGTGCAAAGATAACATTGTGCCAACATGTGAGAGCGCACAAGTAGGGATAAACTCGGCGCAATGGTCACTAAACTATCACCGTTGCCTCCGTAAACAACGAAAATAATAGTTCACAAAAGAAACTATCAACCACTCAACAACTTAGGCTAGGAAAAAAGAAATAAATACTCAGACCACAATAGTTAGTAATTGGTCTACAAAGACACCTTTACTAATAGACAAGCACCAAACACTTATAGCACACTAGAGTGTACAGTGCCATCAATGTGTAGCAAATAGCAAGGCCCACAATTGCGCGTGTGATCTTTCCACACCTTTCCATCACGACCCTCCAATAGTAACACTCCTGAGTTTTTCACCTTACGAACTTGCAAGATCACCCGTCCATTTTCAAATGGATGTTGACACCATCCATTTGCAACGTCACATCCAAGGTGGTGGCCGCTGCTTGCTGTAAATACACGTAGTCTTCACGAGTAGATTGCCACACTTGCGGTCGGTAGCCTCCTCCCCGTATTGTAGCATAGCACAACGTATCTCGATGTTGAACAATGAAGAGATTGTCCTATGCCATACGCATCACCTGTTTGAACAAATCCGCATGTTGCTCACACACTTGAGCTTACGTGTCTGGATTGTCCATGTTAGCCAACACGGTGTCAGCATCCATTTGAAATGGCATTCGGTTACACCGGTTGCCTTCCAAACAACATGAAGTAAGGAGAAAAAGACGCCAAAGATGTTTGCTTGCTAAACCGGTAGCACATGGCTATCCTCGGTAATTGCAAGTCCCAATCTTGATGATGTCCTTTCTTCAAACTATACTTTTGAAGCCCCCTCTTGACGATTTGCACCATGCCCTCCGCCAATCCATCTGCTTTGCGGTGATCCCTTGAAGTAGTGCAATGATCTATCATCGCTGGCTTACACAATGTTTGAAATTCACCCAAAAACTCGCGTACTTGGTTTGTGAAAACTATTGCTGGAGCTGCAAAGCGGGTTAGAACACGATCATGGAAAGAATAAGTTGCTCCTTCACTGAACTTGTCAAGCAAGGCTACAAATTCTATCCGCTTCAAAAAATGCTCAATCATTACTAACACATACTTATTGTGTTGACGTGTCATTGGCAATAGGCCTGCAAAATCCAAGCCTTATCTATATACCAAGCCCATAGTTGGCAATGGTTGCAATTGTCGTAGTCTAGTGGTTTGTAATCCTCAAAGTTAACCGAAATTAACCTTAAACGAGCCCACCTAACGAGATCGTTTCCGAGGATTTTTATCGTGCATCAAACATTTCGAATTTTAACAATACTTCACACTTAATACCTCAGCGCATCCCGGAAGATGGCTTCCCCGGTACCTTAGTAACTGGTCACAACTAACCACAAGTGTTTAGTTTAAACTCTGTTGAGCGTTTGAGTAGTTTTCTGGTAAGTTTTTACAGTGCCCGGAAAGTCACTGCCCTCCGTGTTCGCAGTCCAGATGTTACAATATCCGCAATCGAACTCTACACTTTGAAAGTATTAAAAAGGTTGCAGTTGGTTTACCGATCTTCGCAATCTACCAGAAACTCAGGCTTAGCCTAGATGACTCCCTGTGTACCAAGAGGGGGGATATCACCCCTCCTTTCTACCAATCCAAACACTTCCCACTTAAGGGAGGCTATCATGAATAGTCGTGGGCTTCCCGGATCCCATTCGCTAAAGCAACTCTTCCCGGTCCCATCGGAAAAGGGTTTCGAGCATAGATCCCAGATTTCACTCCAACTATCTTACCTGGATATCGGACACCCTCGAGAAGTCTCTACTCACACTCAATCACATAACACACAACAAGTCACAACCTTGTACACCTAGCATAGACACACTAGGAGGACTTAACTCTCTTCCGGTCTTCTCACACAAGCTCAACAAAGACTCTAGACACAAGCAATGAAGGCAAGATACAAGCAATGAAAGCAAGATACAAGCAAATCAATAAAGAGAGGAGTACTGAACACAAGAGCCCAAGGCTCTTTAAGTACACAAAAGCAACCAACTGCCCTCCAAAACTAGATCCCCAAAAGGTGGAAATGACATTTAGAGAGTGCACTAAAGTCAATAGCTACCCTCCAAAACAAGATCCACAAAAGGACAAAACGACATCTAGATTCTAAAATCAAGGATAGTCTAGTCACCGGCGGATTACCGGTAGAACGGTAAACCGGAAGACTCCCGGTCCGCAACCAGTGAAGCTTTCCCTAATAAAAGTAAGTAGTCGGAGAAACCACTCAAGTGGTAGAGACCGGGTGCACAATGGAGCCCCATTGACATCACTACTCTTATCCTAGTGTATATATAACAACTTTAACAACATCCCATCAACCGGTTAGATAAATCTACAATAATACATAACATATAACAAAGGCTCAACAAGAAGACTCATCTGGTTGATCCATATAAGGATTGTCAAGAAGGTTGGAAGTACCCACATGGTCGGAGAATCCACCGGAAGGTTGGATGTCTCAACTAAGAGGTCTAAAGGTAGATTGGGAGTAACCATCGGTACATGTAAGATGTATCTATAGATACACAAGAAGCCTCTTAGACATGAAAGAGTATGGCCACTAAAGACTCCACCAAGGAATCCGGTGGTGAGGAAGGGAGGTCAACCGGTTCCTTTCCGGTAGAGTTTATTGGGAGGCCTCGTTTTCTCTCATAAACTTTCACACTCCTCTCTTTGGGAGCTGGAGAATCCATCCGACTCATCGGTGTTTGAGTAGGTGGGTCATCCTCCTCCGAACATAGAGATTTTTCAGAGAGTCGAGACAAATTTTCTCTTCTTTCGGGGTGGACTCTGGGCTTGCAACTCTGTGGTGGTACTCGGTTGACCGGCAAGGATCTTGATCAACGTCATGATAGTCTCTTGAGACGTACTCTTCCAGTCATGGAACTCCTTCTGGGTAGCTCGGAGATCTCTCTTCACCTTGGCTACTAGCTCTAGTTTCTACTCGGCCGCAGGTAAGATGTCGCGGATGTCCTCTACTTCAAAAATCTTTCGCAGAATCCTATGGAGACTCTTTGCCTCCATTAGCTCTATCTCCATCTCTTGGATCTCTCGGGTCACCTCCTGGGAGAAGTTGAGAACTTCGATATGTTCTCCGCGAGAATGAGTTTCTTGGACGATCCAGGCGGTTGTGGTGGTTTCTTCCGGTGAGACCGGGAGGTCCTCCCCTCGCTCGAGATCACTTGAGACAAAGAGGCTTCCTGTGGAGTTGCTGGTAACGCTAACCGGGACTCCGATTGTTGAGAAGGATCTCGGGGAGGGTGATCTTGAGAAGACATCCCTTGTCTCCACATCTTCTTTTCTTCCGGCTCTAATTAATGGTGGTCCTCATAAATATGCATGAGATATGGGGTCAAAAATGTCTTGGAGCATCCACCTTGTTGAATTGCCTGGAGTTGAGGCAAAATTGCCTCAACCGACAAAGATCCCCAATCCAAGGAGGATTTTTCAAAAATTGCTTCAATGTAGGCGGTGGCCAACCCGGCCGTGACCCTTTTCATGTCGGTTGGGATGGAGGATTGGGTTAAGAAACTCAATCGCCCTTCTTGATTGATGATTCGTGAAGTGGTTGCTCCGGTAGCATTTCGACGCATTGTAAGGGTTTGATACATGTTCTTCTAGCAGCTTTTGATTGACTCTGGATATCCACTCCTTCTCTTAACAACAAGAGTACACTTTGCGCCATACCTCCGTGGTCCAAGACCGGAAATTGGCCCGATAGACTTTCTGGGGCGTCCCGGGAGGCTACAATTCCACCACCGCACGTCCCCTCTGGAATATCCACGGCTTATTGTAGAGTCCTGTGTACCCCATTTGGATGAGGTCCTCTTCCAACTGTTTATCTTTTGTCGTCCCTTCCCACTTGTTCGGGTCAACCTTCGAAAGAGTTATCGACATCGGTAGAGCCATGTTATCTAGGATCGACAAAATCCGCAAAATACTTGTACTTCCATCAATCTCCCTATTAACTTATCACAAACTCCGATCCAACCCGGAAACATAAGTCTTCCGGTCAACCAGTGTACTAGTACGGAACACTTTGCTATAATTTGTGGATGTAGTTTTCTCATGTATCTAAAAACACACTAACAAAACAATATCACATATGATCATTACAAGGAGAGAACTTGGAGAACAAGACTTAGAAAGAGATTTTCCCGGTTGACCGGGGAGATCGGAAAAATGATAAAAAAATTGGGCAAGACCTAGAGAAGATAGGAGGATGGAGAAAACCTAAAGGAAAGACTTGCCACAAGGCTAGGACAATAGAAAACAAATGATATGACACCAACGTAGACTCACATGTATAAGAAGTCACAATCTAGGACATATGGTCTAGATAGAGTCCGCCGCGGAATTTTTTCTCAAGATCGAAGAGGATATTACCGAAGGTCACCCCAATATAAAAAGAGAGAAAAAGACTCACAAACAAAGACGTTTGCACAAAAAAGAGAAACCCAACATGGGCAATAACCACCTTTGTTTTCCAACTCCTTGTTGCACCGCAACCGCCGTCAACGTTTTTCTCTTAGATCTTCTTGCCGTGGCCACAAATCTCTCTGAATCACCAAACCCTTGGTTGAGTGCACGTCTTCCACCACCTTAAAGATGCTTGAAGAAGCCTCCAAAAAGTCTCCCAAACCACCTTGAAATTTTCAAAAGTCTCTTTCTAAACTTCTTCTTCCTCCAAACCCTAGTTGCACCACCAATCTCCTCCAAACCCTAAAAGCTCAAGTTCCCAACCTTTAAACCTACAAGACAGAGAGAGAGAAAAAAGAAAAGATATAAAAAAAATAAGAAAATGGGGGGAAAATCTGGAGAGAGTGGCGGAAACTAGAGAGGGGCTGCGGAGATCTGGCTGTAAGGTCGGGGTCGCGATTGCAAAGTCGGGAGGGCGGCAACTGCCCTTATGGCCCTACCCTGAGGCTTCTTCCCATGCCCAGAATTGCTCGGGTATGTACCAGGATTCCGAAGTATGGCCTAGCTCATGTCCGGGGCTGGTGCCCGGGTCATAGGCCGGTGAGTCGGGCTAATGCCCGGCTCGGCCCTGGGCTGTTACCTGGGTAGCTCAAATATCCATTCATACCCGGGTTACTATCAGGGTATTTTTAATTTTTTTTAATTTTTAAATTAACTTTTAATTTTTATCTTTTCTTTTATTTTCTTCTTGTTTCTCCTTTTTATATATTTTTTTTCATATAACTAAATTTTTATACTTTTAAATAAGAATTTGTGTCTACAACTATTAAAAAAAGAAGAAACTAAAATTACTTCCTAATTATTCTAACTACCTTCTAAACTTAATTAATCAATTAAGGTTAAGTGGTGATTTTAGAAACACATCTCGGAATCTCTTCTGGGACTCTTTGAGATTGTTTTCCGGGACTAATCTAGTGATTTTAAGACCCGGTTTTATCACCACTAGAAACCTATTAATTAACTATTTAAGCATTCTCCTATTTTCACTATCCGCTGTCTAATCTAATTCTATACAACACTTACGGCTTTTCTACTTAATTAAGACTAAAAATCCTACTTTAACTAATTATTTTGGTAGAAGAAACCAAGTGGGAGTTTAAGACTCTCACAACAATTGTGGCATTAGAGCGTTAAAAGACGCTCGCACACGATCACACATCATGCGCCGGGCTACTAAAACTTGAACTTGTGATTGCATTCCTCACCACCAAATGTGTAGCTCGAGCAAGCAATAAGTCCTCCGCACTCCAAAGCGCCCAAGGTCTTCATACGAGTCCTTGATGAGCTTCACTTTCTTCAATGGAGTCGGCACAACCTTTCACGTGCCATCCGGCCACATCCTGAAAAGGTGAATCTTCTCCCACACAAATCGTTTGGCTCGTTATGAGACCCAATCTCTCTCCTTAGCGGACCACGTAGGCACCACATCTCTATTTATTAGAAATTGCATCATGTTCGTGTCTTTAAAGATGTCTTTGGCACCTCCAGATTGTTCACCACCGTCCTCATCTATTGTGTCTATAATAGCTGCTCTTGTGTCAACTCTACGCATCACCAAGACACTAGGAAGAGTCGAACAACGCCAACCTGGCAACGCATCGACTTCATCCGCCCCTTGCCACCTAGCGCCCGTAGCATCCGCCTGGTTTTGGAATTGGATTGCAGCTAAGGCCGTCGGCATCCATATTCACCAATCCCGCCTTGTACACCACCTTGAAGTCGTACTCTATCAACATCAAGGCCCACCGTGCTAATTTCCATGTTAGTTTATCAGACTCCATCAACCACTTTAAAGGTTGATGATCCGTAACCAACAAAAATTCATTACCATAAAGGTAACATCAAATATGAGCAATTGCCCATATCGCGGCCAAGCATTCCCCTTCATACGAGCTATATCGAGCCTCCGCGTTGTTGTCGGACCGATTGGCGTACACGATCAAAAGCTCCTTCTCGTTGTCATCCATTTGTGTCAACATCGCGCCCATTTCCAACGCACTCCAGTCCGTATTTAGCTGTTATGTCCTCCCTACTATTGGCCTTCAAAGTATAGGTGTTGATGCCAAGCGGTCCTTCAATTCTTGAAAGGCCGCCTTTTGCTCATCTCTCCATATCCAAGGTTGATCTTTCCTTGTCAACATGGTTAATGGCTTGGCAATAGTACTGAAAGTCTTCACAAACTTTCTATAGTAGTTACACAACCCCAAAAATACATATAGCCTACTAACATACCTTAGTCTAGAAATAGACATCACTACTTCAATTCTATTAGCTACCACACCCAATCTACTTGGATATATCATGTGGCCTAAGTACTCGATGCGGTCAAAGTAGAATTTGCACTTACTAGGGTGCAACTTCAAACCGTGGAGCCTCAATCTAGCAAACACTTCCATCAGGTGCAGCCTATGCTGCCTTCGATTCGTGCTAAAGACAACGATGTCGTCAATGTAGCATGTCACGAAATCCAAGCCCGAGAATACTTGGTGAATAATCCTCTAAAATTTGGTAGGCGCATTCTTCAATCCAAATGATAAGAACTTCTATTGGAACGACCAGTCCTTCTCATCTTTGTCAATGCCCCAGAACGCGGTCTTCTCCTTGTCTTCCTCTCTCAGCCCAATCTGGTGGTATCTAGAGCGCAAGTCCAACATACTAAACACCTTGGCGTGACCAATAGCCTCAAAGTTCTCCTCTGGTGTTGACATGGCATAATGATCCGACTTGGTGAATTTGTTAATCCTCCTATAGTCCCCGCACATCCTCTTCTCGGTCCAATTACCGTAGATATCTTTCTTTGATGGCATAACCGTTGCCGATGCATACTCACAATCCGGTGGAGCCAACTGGACTAGCCTTGCAGCCACCAACTCCTCTGTACGAGCGCGTATCATCCTCCGTTCAACGTCGCTATACTTGTACGATTTTCGGTATATTGGTGCTTTGTCCGTCTAGTTGATACGAACTTCTTGCCCCTTCAATACTCCAAGATCTTCAATACTAAAGGCAAAACAATCTACATACTCCTTGAGGAACTCATGTTCCTCTCTCTCAACTGCTCCATCCGCCAAGCCTACAATCGGTTTCCAAGTATCCTTAGTCACTACCTTCTTCGGTTCCTTTGGAGTAGGATTCTCCTTCCTTGGTTGCTATTGAATGTCGGATGGAAGATCTTCTTCCGCCATCCCCATCATGCTTCCATGTCCTTCCAATTGTCTTAGCCTGCCAATATCTTCCATTTGGTGAGCTGTGTGTTCTTCTATGAACATCTTTTCCACAGCTTCCTATAAATCCTTCGTTTGGTGGGCCAATTCCCTACTTTGGCTCCAATCCTTCACTCCGTGGAGAGGATCTTCAGTCTTGGGTGTCGCGAAAATGTTCGTGGTGCCCCACATGTTCCATGGATAAAGTGCCAAGGCCTTATCGTCCCCAACTACTTTGCTTGTCACCCTAACAGAGACAAATGGTTCTCCAGCCGCCCGCAACTCATAAGACCCCATGTAACCAGTTAAACTAGAAGCCAACCGCTTTTATTCTGCCACTAGCAACGAAAGAATCTAGGTCAAGCAATTTAAGTCCATTGCTTGCCCAAGTGAAAATCGCCGTTGTTGCTCCAAGATCCCAAACGCATTGGTAGTGCCCGTGGAAAATCCCATGGCTTTCTCCCGTTCATCCGAATTGGGCTCCACCATCTTTCGAGACAAGGAATCTCAAACAAGACCTGGGCCGTTATCCTTAAAGACATACGACCGCACAAAACAAACCAATGTGGGCAATGCCCTACGTGGTTCTCCCTTGTGTTAAACCACTGCCAAAGGTGCTTGGTCATCATGGTAAACGCGTCGCAATGCCCTATGAGGATCCAAAATATCACTCACATACACATCCGGTCGTATCCAGCAACACGGGCAAGTTGGAGCCGCATCCAATAACACGAGCAAACCCAGAGTCTGGTGTATGTGGTGCATGCCCCTAATGTCCTCGACCTCGAGCTACTCACTATCTATACATTCTCCAAAATGTAACCTGGTGGTCGCTTCCGAGAGGTTTGAAGCAAACGGAATAAGCGGATCATATCATGAAACTGCAAAGAACGAGTATCTTTAAACCCATTCTAATGACGAGCCATTGACAATACTTGACAGGGCCATCCCGCAATGAGAAGGTCTACATGGCCAATACGGTGAATGTCCTTCGTTGAAAGCAAAGCAATATCACCAATAAGGGTGGAAAAGGAAGTCTTGATGGCACTAATGGCCAACAAGTCCGGTAATTGGGTCATCAATCGACGTGAATGTGTCTTAGACATGTGATTTGTTGCCTCATCAACATCTACGTAGATGTAGCATTTGACCTTGATCCTTGCTTGCAGCACTGTCGCCAAGCCACTTCCAATCCCGCCGAATAAGTCCAACAACACAATACCATCCTCTGCTGCCTTCCAGTAAATGGTGGAAGTGTCTAGAGGTGGTCCTAAATCTTGGTCCCCTCTAAAATCATCTTCTGCTTGTGCGAGTATAGAATGCTGCCAAGCATCTTCGATGACTTGTCAAGCATTCTTTTCAAGCTAAGTTGTGGTCTTCCATGCTGCTTTGATGCCAGGTTGATACAACTCCGTGTCTCCACCAGTTGTACCACCCACATGGGCATCCATCTCATGAAGTGTAGGAGGATCCATTGAGAAATCATCAAAACCCTTCTGAAACCATGGTGATCTCACATCCATGCCTCTCGAGAAGGCATCACATATGCAAGGTTGCTTGTCGGAGCTCAATCAAATCGAGCTGGCAGCTGGGCCTTTCGCCCATATCTTATTTGCCATCTTGGTCTATAACTTGCGGTTTCATCCAAAAAATCCAAAGTGAACCCCATGAGGTATAGCACTTCCGAGCCCACCAAGACATCGTATGACTTGGCCTCTGTGACTATAGCTTTCACCTTCATGAAGCTCGCATCATTAACATCATCTTCGTTAAGTCGCAACATCAACTCCGATTTTGTGATGCTCGTAGCTTGGTCCATACCCCTCGTAGACGTGCTAATTGTCCAAGGACACTTCTTCGAAGCATCCTCAGTCAAACCCAAGGCCTCCATGGCAAATGCTCTTTGCATCAACGGTTGAGCTCCTCTATCCAAAAGCACTCGTCGGGGTACAAACACCCTCCCCTTGGGCCCTACAAGTTGGAGAATCCCCTAGGAGTTGTCATCCACCACCACACCAGGTGTAATAGATGTCCTTTCGATTGCAGGTCTAGCGGCCATGGTCTTGACACGCATGGCTACTCAAAGCATCCCCTCTACGTTGTCCTCATGACTCTCATCCGCCTCTTCTCCAATCATCTCTATCTTGAAAGCATTGACGCCCGTGTAGTTATCTAACTCACACATTGTGGCCGTTATCTTGAAGACCGTTGCTGAAGCATTGAAGCCCTTTTGTAATATAAACTTCGCAGAATACAATGAAGCTTGGCAAACCATGTTTGCTGCTTTGGTTACCACTAATTCTGGTGGCTCTTCAACCCTAACCGTAGGGCATGTCGAAGGTGTCCCCCGCCCATTCGGAGATACCATGGAAGATGTTGGCACCGTCTCCTCCAACGTAAAGGATAGTGGGAAACAAGCTTGTCGATTGACTTTCCTATATTGAGGATCTAGAATTGGGCTTGCTCCACGTGGTGTCTCCTTGATCATCGGTATTTGGCTCTATGTGAGGGCTAAAACTTTCCGCACGCCATCTGTGGTAGCAATTACCATACCACTCAACATTTAACCCTCAAAATCATCATCATCGGGTCTAAACCTGCCCCCATCATGAAAACTAGGGGGACTTGAGGCTTCTCACTCGTTGAAGCAGTGTTTGCACTCATGGCCTTCATCATGGCTTCCAATTTTGTATATTCGGCCTTCTAACTCTTCTTCTGTCCACTAGAGGCCTTTGACTCATTGTCTTTGCCTCTTATCTTGCCGTTTATTCCTCCAGAAGGCTTCAACTCCAGGTGAAGCTTTGAATATATAGCCTCGGAATGCCACTTGGCACTCCAACCGGAGCAAAATCCACTTGCTTGAGCGGTGGAAGACTTGCCTTCCTTACAGTCCTTCCTCAAATGCCCTAGCTTGCCACAACCGAAGCACAATGCTTCAGTGTCAGTGGCATAGGTGAGAATAGTTGCCTTGGCCATTTTGGCCTTCTCGGGAACCTTCTCTTCACATTTGTGAAATTCCATGGCCGCCTTTCCCTCCAACATATTGATCTCAATTTTCTCTGAAGTCTCGAACACAAATCGCAAGGTCAGTGGCTCATTTAAACGCAATGCCTCATTGCAAACTAAGGTTTGGAGTTCCTTCTCAAAGATACTATACCAATGGTGCACCGCTTGTTGCTCCGTGACTCTTTAAGTAGCTGAGATCGGTCTCCGCAATCTTGCATAAGCTTCCGACAAAGATTCATCTCCTCCTTGTGTGAAAGACCTCAACGCCTTCATCTTGTCCGCCCATTGACCTTCGTAGTATCAGCGGAGCTGTATGAAGAACCTGGATATCGGATTGAATGGAGGTGGCGCAGGCTACATGTCCACTGGTTGACTCATCTCCCCGGCACCACTTGTGCCCTCCTCTTGTTTACCGTTGCCCACGAGTGATGGCACTCTGGTATCCCACCGAAATTGTCCGCGTAATTTGATGCGTAGAAATCTCTCCACGTCAAGACTTCTGCAAGGTGAGCCTCGTCGAATTCTCCATAATCCGCTAATGGAGCTCTCTCCAGACATCCAAACAAGGCCCTCCAAACCATGTACGGATTGATGTTGGGGTTATGGAACTTCTGGAGTTCACACCACATGGTGAACTTGCTCCTGAAATCATCGACTTTGATGATGCCCGTGGCACCCGAGGATCTCTGTACCCCACGCTCTCCACCTCCATCTGCTGTAGCCATGTTTTTCCAATCAAAATATGATTGATGTGGCTTCTTCAGTAAATTGGATTCTACAACACTCACGTTAAGCTTGCCAAAAAGTTCTTCCTCCTCTACTACCGATTGAACTGTATCCTCCTCTTCTGATTGAGTGACGACTTCCTCCACCACTCTTTCACGAACGCCTACCGCAAAGGGGGTGTTTCTCCGAGTGAAATCGGGCCTCTTCTACGTCTCCATATTGAGAATTGGATGGCTCAACTAAAGAAGCGCCATGCTTTATGAGTGCCCTACATCTCCAGAGCGTAGATAGTGGATGGTACTTCCCAATCAAGTTGCTCCAAGTTGAGTGTGTCCCACACACTACTGGCACGCTCTCGCCTACGTACCTACTTCCCACTGCCAAGTAGTCTGAAACACAAAGCCTTCACTCTCAAACTCTGTGAAGATGAGGGAGAATGTAGGCAATTGGTTCCCTCAGCAAAAATCCTCCACCTACACAGCATACCTTGACCCAACATTCTTTAGGACAACGGCCTTCTCTCCAACCACAAGATCAAGGGCTTCAACTTGGCCCCGTGCACGACAAAGAGGTGCTCGAACACCCTCCTTGGTCCGAAGTGCTTGGACTTTGCGTACTCCACCAAGTGAAGTCCAATACTTCACGGACTCTTTGCTTAGCACCTTTGTGCCTTGCTTCTGCAAGTCTTGGGTCCCGATTCGAGACTTGGCTATGGGGAATAACTCAAAATCCCTACCACTAGAGCTTACTTGGGAAGATGAAGATTTCACTTGCAAATATTGGAGGCAAGAAATCAACTGACTAAGTGTCTCGGTGCTAATCTCTACCTTAGATGCACTAGACTCTTTTGATTTCTTCTTCCTACCTCTACTATCCATGTCTCATATCCTCGATACAACCCACTCTTTTTATGTGGTTGTATTAAGTGGACTTACAATGGATGTGCCTATGAACTAGCTTCCAACCCCATTACCTTCATTCAAAACCACAAGTTTCCAAGAGTGAAGAAAGAAGACGTTGTCGTAAAAAATGTTATATTACTCCTTTCCACAATGCACCACCATCAAATCATCTAGTTAATCAATGAATTCTTGGTAGAATTTAAAAATCCAAACCAAGCGACACTCATTGAATCAACCCATGAATTGAAATGGGTATGAAGTGAAGTTCCCAAGTGAAGCAAACAAAGATTGAGCTTCTCATCCTCTGAAAGCTATTGCTCTAAGTCAAGCGAAAAGGATGAACTTGTCATCCTCTAAACACATATGTCAAGGCTAGCCACATGAGAAAGATGAAATCTTCATTGTTCAAAACACGTATTTAAAGCTAGCCACGCGGGAAAGATGACTTATCATCCTTCAAACGCATTTTCAATTGGTAAGAATATACTTCTCCAAAGATTCAACTCAACCACGGGGAAGTCTATGAGCATCACAAACATGCCATGCAATACAAGAATAGACCATTTCACCAACCACCCGACAATCCCCTCCGAATGTGACTTTGGATACTTTACCTCGTTGAAGTTGTCCCGGGCCTCTAAATAGCTACCACTAGCTACTCCTAAAGAAAACTCTAAATCCAATCTATGCCTTAAAATGCCTCGTGCAAGAGGCTAGCCTTTCTCCCAAAACTTAATAGGACCTTGCGATGCAAACATAAATCCGGCAGCGCTTCCACATCACCAAAACACCAAAAATTTCACAAGACAACACAAGTGACTTCAATCACATCCAGAGGTTTGCATGTAATTTAAGAGGCAATTTATTTCTTTCCACAATTTGCTCAACTCACTTTGCGTAGTGCTTGAATTCTGCCCCCACGTCTACGTGACGGCTCCCCGCAGCTCCTTTACACCACCGAGGCGTTTGAGCTTATAGTGGATTCCTCCTCATATCTTCAACCTTGCTACAGGCGCCCACTCTTTCTTGCGTTATGTTGTCGTCACACAGCCATCAATGTAAACTGGATTGTTGCAAACGAGTTTAGAAGAGATCCTAAGCACCTTGACTAGTACAGAGAGAATGGAAATAATTCTTCATCAGTCCAGAAGTCACGTAGCACCACAACTTTGCATCGGAGCACCAATGTCTGCAACACATTTATTTCGCCTTCCCCAAATTACGTACAATAGAAAAGCTTCCATGGCAAGTCAGCTCTTCCCAGTGACACCGAAGATCATAACGATTGGAATTAACAAGGCAGCGCTCCGTGATAAAGTGCCACTGTTCTACGTTGACAATTGGTGGTAAAGATGGCTAGTGCTGGAAGTCTCTCTCTGTGAACGCCACAGTTTTAAGCCCAAGCCAGCAGCTCCTCGCTCGTATGATCCGCCCCTCCCCTATGCTACGCGCCGCGAGCTCGACTCCGATCTATGCCCCCCGCTTCACAATCGTACACTCTTCAACCCGGCTACCTGATCCGGCGTACGGGCTCCTCGGAGGAGCTGCCCCGGATGCAACGGCGATGGGCGGTCGGACCTCGCAAAGGGGCTCCGCAATGAAACTCGCTCGCTCAAGCGCTCCCTCAATCCCCACGCGTCGCATGCCTCCCGTCATTCTTCAAGTGCGCTGCTCGGCAAGTTCCTCGCTATCCCCAGCAGAAGACCATGCTCACTCACAGCAACACCGGGTCGCTCCAGAGGCCCAAGAATCACCAAATCTGCACTTTCTTTGTGGCGTCCTTCAACCTGGTCGCTGCAACAAGCTCTTTGGTATCAAGGACAATTGCAAATCTTCTAGCCTACTCAATTTCCGCACTCTGCTCGGTGGACTCCGGCTCTCCTTGCACGACGCCAGCCCCAGCAAGATCTTTGCCAAATGCTTCGCTACATCCTCTGCTTCGATTCCTACGGTGTCCTTGAATTTTTGCACGTCATTGATGACCTCGTGCAGACAAGCTCCGTTCACACCAAATACATTAGTAGTTGCCTGAATCTCGCCAAAGACACCACAGTCCAGCTCGTGCAAAATAGCGGAGAACAATCCAGGAGGTACTGACAGCGAAGAACAATTCAAGCCGTGCAAACCACTCCAACTCTCAGAGCGGACCACTCCACTAAATTCGGCTAGGATTTCCTCTAATGGAAGGTACACGGCGTGCGTTCACAATGCCCCTGATCAAGTCATTGCAGCTCCGAGGTTCACAAGTCACGACGTCCGACCTTGCAGAAGCCGAACAAAGTTTGGGCGCAAGTTGGGCTCCGTTTCCACACGGCGATGCAGATTCCAACAACAAGCAACTTGTTGCGTCGCCCACTAGCTCTCTAGATATCACAGAATCATCGCCGTGATTTGCAGCTCACCAACTCTCCAATAGACTACACTTTATCTCTAGAGACTATGGTGCGGACTCAAAGGTTTTGAGCAAAGCCCACAAAACCCATTCAGATGAACAACAATATTGCCGTTACACCTATTTTCGCAACATGATCTTTCTCAAGTAATAAACAAGTACAGAACACTTGTAGCTTATACAATAGTCAAGTCCATGCTACTCTTGAAGAGTTGAAGCATGATCACGGTAAGGTTATGATGTGCAACACCCTCACCTCATCACGTGGGAGACTCAACTTGAGAAAGATGAGTCTCCCTCAACGACACATGTGGAGGTCATTTGGGCTCCAAGTCCCAAAATGAGGTGTCAAGAGACACTACCAATGACCTAGCGGTCACACGGCACTAACCCTAACCCTAATCACCAATTAGAGCTAAGTTGCACGCTTTCCGGTAACTCCACAACTCTCTAGGTAGTTTTTAACTAGAAATCACCTACACATATGCCTCCATGGGCCGATCCTGGCATCTTGCTTATGTGAGTTGCTTAGCATTAAAGAATTCTGATTCTTGTATCTTCATTGATTGATTCATTTGGTGTGGTTGTAATTGGAACCCGGTTTCGTGTGGTTGATTTACTGGAACTAATTTCCGGTAAATTGTAAAGACCGTAAACCAGCTGCGACCTTTTTAACTCTTTCAAGGTGTAGAGTTAGATTGTGGATATTTTGGCCTCTGGACTGCGAGAACGGGGAGCAGTGACTTTCCCGGCACCGTAAAAACTTACTGAAAAACTACTCAAACGCTCAACAGAGTTTAAACTAAACACTTGTGGTTACTTGTTACCAATCACTAAGGTACCGGGGAAGCCATCCTTCGGGATGAGCTGAGGTATCAAGTGTGAAGTATTATTAAGAATTAAAGAATTTGACGCACGATAAAAATCCATGGAAACAATCTGGTTAGGTGGGCTTGCTTAAGGTTAATTTCGGTTAACTTTGAGAATTACAAACCACCAGACTACGACATGTGAGTACGTTTGATGACATGGAAGACGATCACCGTCATGCCGTGTGAGACACATTCTATAGAGGGACTGGAAGCATCTCCCTATCCGATTGATGGCTTTATTTCAGACTTGGATGAAAGAGATGCGCCAGCGGACGTCGCCATTTAAACGACTAGCTACAACGGTCGGTATCTTTTTTTTCTTGTATCATAGAAACGCCACTTTGGCGCAAGCGTTCGCCGAGGTGGAAATGTTTGAGAGAGCGCTAGATGTAAGCAAGACCACAGATTTTGTCACGTAACTGTTGAAGGCTGCAAAGCCAAAGAAGCTAACTACATCTGTAGATAGCTTGGCAAGAGCACAATCTGAAAAGGTTGTGCATTGTTGGGCTTGTAGAGAGGTTGGGCTCACCAAGAGGGACCCTAATTGCTCCAAGAACAAGAGGGCAGAGGCAGGAAAGGCTAAGCCCAAGATTGAGGCGGCGAAGCCTGTAGAGAAGGTTGGAGGCAAGACGAAGAAGACAGTGGCATGCTCTCACTATGGCAAATCTACCCTTAGTGATTAGAACTGCTTTTCCCTTCATTTGGAAAATTGTCTAGGGTTTTTAGCTGGTGTATTGAATGTGGTAAAGATACTTCAGGTCAAACTAGTAGAGCTCAAGAAGCAAATAAGCGCAATGGCTTCTTTGGAATAAGTGGCAGACACACAGCCTACGGTGAAGGGTGAGATTTCATCTTCAGCCCTAAATCTCTATTTGAATAGGACTTCTAGGACGTGGTGGTAGTACTTGCCACTCTTGCTCAGACTACGGCACAGGCGGTGGCACCTTCTTCGATTGTGTCAGTTAATAGAAGTCGTCCACGCACGTAGGTTTGTTGCACTACATTGGACAATCTTGGTTATTTTTTTTTTTCGACATCGCGGATGAGACCACTTCTCCTTCCACTCAAAGTTTGACTGCGGTTCCACCGGTTTCTTTCACTTAAAGAGATGCTGTACACACCTTGGCGTATAAGGAGTTGCAATTGTTGGGTATTGCCGGTGTCGACTTTCTGACACCGGATTTTTAACCATCCGGTGTGTTCCACTCGGTGAATAATATGTTGGAGGGCAAGGTGCCTATGACATCGTTGAAGGTGTTGCAAACAATGACGGCTCTTGAGAGGAATTTTGTGGCAATGCGGGCCAAGTTGGCGGCGAAGGCTATTTCTGCGTTTGAGGCCAAAATTGCTTCGATACCTACGGAGCAGTCCTCCGACAATCAGCCATTGAGCTCTGGAGTGGCTTATTTATCTAATGTTGCGGCCCGATTGGCACGGAAAAGACGCAATATGCGACCAAGGATGGTATGTTGGATAAAAGACAACAAAGTGACAATGGTTGGCCATATAGACGGCAACCCCACTCGAGCTACCCCACTGCATGTTATGGTGGACTCTAGAGCTTAATCAGTAATGATTGACAAGCAGCTAGCCCAAGATTTGGATCTAGGTCCTTCATACCTCGAGCCTTGCCGATTTATAGTTGTTACTATGGTTGGGGGCACAAAAAAGGCCATAGGCTACACCCGATTATCCATTTCAAGTGATGTTCGGCGTGGGAGCAGAGCCATTGTTTACCAACGTATCTCTCTCGTGCGTTGTGATTGGTGCCACCAACTATAACATTTTGGTAAGTCAGCAGAAAAATAATATTTCTAGTTTTGGAGTGGATAACTGGACAAAGGAGGCTTGATTAGGCCTAGGTATTCTGCCGGTGATGACAAAAAAGAGCACATCTCTATTGACTTTGCAGCTAGTATGGTAACTTCTACGGTGGATGTAATATTTGGGTGCAGTGATTTGGCATCCGATTTGCCATGTGGTTCTACGCTTTTGGAAGAGACATATGCTTTTATGTCGGGGGTAGCGGAATCACAAGAGCACATACTACCATAGATCCTAACATGTCATTGCAAGGATCCGCTTCCGCCTTTGGAGACTCAGTTGAAGCTCGCTAGTGGGAGTCGCAAGATAGTGGATGCTCTGGATGCTCGACATCTCTCAGTCGACTCTTCTACTCCGTTGATGGCTTCCACTATTCAGTGGTGACTACCAGATGAGGATATTACCCTTGTGGAGCTATTTGCTAGTATTAGTATAGAGCTCGCAGTTGTGTTACAAGGCATGCTCAAAGTACGGCGGTACATTTACGTGGATAGTGGCTTTGCAACGAGCCGTGCTGCTCACCATCACACTCACCATCTTCTAGCATTGTATCTGAAGCAGTTACCACCTTCTCCGCTTGGAGGTTGTTTTGAAAAACTTCCCTTTAATGTAACATTGATCAGTGAGGATGATTTGCGCCGGTTAGGTCACTTGGATTTGGTGATTGCCGGATAGCCTTGCCAATGCCATTCAACGGAGAGTGGAGGTGGTTAAGATGATCTACGTTCAGGTCTCTTTGCGGATTTGCTCAGGTTTATGTCGTGGAGGGCTATCCACCAATCAATGTCACTTGGGTACATTTTTTATAATGTACTCCTATTGGGGGACACTCGGACAAAGGTGTGCAAGGTTGGGGCATACATCCATCACCTTCTTTGTCCTTCTACGTTTGTAGATGCCGCGGCGTTGTACACTTACGGCCATTGGCCACGTTGGATTTTAGACCAACATGACATCATCAGCGACGCTTACCTCAACACTTGCTCAAGTAACACGGTCCGTGCAACGTGAGGTGATGACATCTTGGACAACCACCGTCTTTGCACGGAGGTTGCCGACGATGATCAGCTACCATTGGCTATTGTTAACCGCATTGGTTTCATTTAGGAAGCATTTCCCACATTGAAGTGCCATCCAAGGTCCTTTGCCTTGAAGACCCGACGTCGGAGCATGGTTTGAGATTCTACTTTTTAACTTAGAAGGAGCCTTCTACCGATGTGAAGGAGCCTTCTACCGATGTAAAGGAGCGGGCAATGGGCTTTTTGACAGGCAGCACCGCTGCACCGAATCTCTCCGAGGGCCTACGTTGTTACTTTTTGGGTCAAGCTATTGACCTCTACTCTTTTGTTTGGGTTTATGGCCTCTGTTTCACCGATCAATGCCGTTTGCATGACCATCCACGCACTTTGGAGGCAGACTCTGATGGTTAGGGAGCAACGGTGCCCAAGGTTGTTCGGCCGTCCGTCCGTCCGGTAGTATCCGTCCGTCTCGCTGTCCGTCCGGTAGTATCCGTCCGTCTCGCTGTCCGTCCGATAAAGGTTGTTGTCCGATCGTTAAGGGTCAACGCTGGTTTGACCATGACTAGAGGTAAATCAATTTGCCCACTGCCACGAAGGAAAATACGTGGCTGACACGTCGACAATAAGGTCGCGCACGTACGAACAAGGGCTGGGCGCATACCTAAGAGGGCCGCGCGCGTACGTTAAAAAAATAAAAATAAAATTCTGAATGCGTCCAGTCTTTGTAAGCATGCGCCCGACCTTTGGATTAGGCGCGTACGTACAAGGGCTGGGCGCGTACAAACAAGGGATGGGCGCGTACGAACAAGGGCCGCGAGCGTACGCGAAAAAAAAATAATTTTTTTTTTTTTTTTTTGCACGCGCCCAACCCTTGTAAGCATGCGCCCAACCCTTGTAAGCATGCGCCCAACCCTTGTAAGCATGCGCCCGACCTTTTGGATCGGGCGCGTACGTATAAGAGCTGGGTGCGTACAAACAAGGGCTGGGCCTATACCATCAAGGGTTGGGCGCGTACAAACAAGGGCTGCTCGCATACCGGACAAGGCCGCGCGCGTACGCCAAAAAAAAAAAAAAAAAAAAAAATTCTTTGTACGCGCCCAGCTCTTGTAAGCATGCGCCCGACCTTTTGGATTGGGCGCATACGTACAAGAGCTGGGTGCGTACAAACAAGGGCTGGGCGTATACCATCAAGGGCTGGGCGCGTACAAACAAGGGTTGCGTGCATATCGGACAGGGCCGCGCGCGTACGCCAAAAAATATATATATATATATTATTTTTTTTTCTTTGTACGCGCCCAGCCCTTGTAAGCATGCGCCCGACCTTTTGGATCGGGCGCGTACATACAAGGGTTGGGCGCCCATGCCAAAAAAAAAAAAAAATATATATTTTTTTTGGGGCGTATGCGCGCGGCCCCAATAGATACGCGCGCGACCCTTTTAGGTACGCGCACGGCCCTTTTAGGCACGCGCCCAACCCTTTAAAGTTCGCATCCAACCTTTTGGAGTATGCGCCCTACCTCCTTAGGTACCCGTGGGACCTCTTTAGATACGCGCCCAACCCCTTGAAGTATGGGCCGAGCCCTTGTAAGCATGCGCCTAACCTTTTAAATCGGGCGCGTACGTTCAAGGAATAGGCGCGTGCAATTTTCTTTGTTCTAGGGACGAGCTCAGCCCTTGTAAACATGCGCTTGACCTTCTAGATCAGGCGCGTACATACAAGGGCTGGGCGCGTACGCAAAAAAATAAAAAAATAAAAAATAAAATAAAATTTTGGCGTACGAGCGCGGCTCCAATAGGTACGCGCGCGTACCTATTAGGGCTGGGCAACACAAATAGAACTCGTCCCCTACTATTTTGTGTTTTTAAAATTCTTTTATCTCGTTGAATTATTGTTAGTGGCATAATGAAGATGTGGACCATGTATAAGCCTCATTCCTCCTTGTGCCCACCTTTCCTAAGCTTTTGTCGTCATTAACTTAGATACGCACGCGACGCTGCTAGGTATGCGCGCGGCCCTTCTAGGTGCGTGCCCGACCCTATGATGTGACGTGGAAAGCGGTCTAACATGTCGACACACGTGTTTTACTAGGGGGTTAGTTGAAAATTTGATTTAGGATTTTGTAATTTTTTTTACACGCAACTGTTCGCCAAAAAGTGTTGTCCATCCTGTCTGTCCGTCCTACTGTCCGTCCTACTGTCCGTCCGTCCTTCTGTCCGTCCGTCCGCTGTCTTTGGGCCCCTGTCCATCTATGTAGACAACCCTGACGGTGCCACATCTTAGAGAAATCTAAAAAGTGGAACTTCTTTTTCATTTAAAAATTAAATGCAAATGAGGAGCGTTGTGCTCAGTGTATCTTTGTAGCCTTGGTCAAGGACTTTGGTCGAAAGGATGCCCATGTGGGAATATGTTCCCACACGGTTTAAGATATAGCCTTAAAATCCAGCTGGATATAAAAATTAATAAAAGATTAGTAAATATAATATTATAGTAGGACGTAAATAGGTAGAAATATGAAATAAGGAATCTAGGTCCAAGTGGAATCCTTAACCAGTGCTATTAGAGTACTTAGTATTAGTGCAGACGTCCGGAGAAATCCAGACTATTGTAGGGGTGATCCAGAATCCGGAACTGTCATCATGAAACGGACCTCATCCGGCCACCGTTTGTTTCTCACGACAACTCCAAGAGGAGATCCTCATGCATGAAATCCTTTCGGTGTTCCGGCGCTCATCTACACCGCTATCAACTATCCTCCAGAGGTCGACTTCTACGGCCTCGAGACGGTGTATCGAGGAAGCTGCTAGTCCGACAGGGAGCTTCCGGGACCTCATGGAAAAGTAGATCTCGACAGCAGGGAGGTCGACAACAACACCACTAACAGAAGTATCTCCAACAACAATTTCCGGATCCAAAACTCAACAGTCGGAGGAGACTCCGGAGAAGATAGACGCCGGGAAGGCGATAGAGGTATCACCTAGGCGTAGGAATAAGAAGATACCATAGTTAGAAGTAGTATTAGGAAATCCCTAGTCCCTTTTGAATTAGTAGCGATTAACGATGGGGCTCAGAATTGCACCCGGCTACTAACAAAGGGGACTAATGGAAGTTTGCCTCCGAAATGTCTAAATCTAGAAAACTGTGAGTCCGGAAAGCAATTCCAGACTTCAGGGAATTTCCGAATTTCAAGGAATTACCCGATTGCAGGGAATTTCCGGATTTCAGGGATTTCCGGATATCCGGAATCCAGAAATCAGAAGCCGGAATCTAGAATCCGGAATCTAGAATCTGGATCTGAGATCCATAAATTTTGGATATGAGATTTGAATTCCGGATTTTTAGGGACAAGGCCTTTTTACTGTTAGGATAAGATTTTTTGGATTCCTAGCGGATAAGGTAGACTTTAGATTCAGAAGTTTAGTTAGTACATAAAGGATGAATCTTAGGAGGCTAATTATCTTGTTTCCTCTAGTTGGAAACATCTTAGCCTTTGAATATATTTCTTTATATTCTAGTGTTGAACGTTTTTGTGAGGAACGGATCTATTATGGTTTGTGTTGTTGTGGATAGGTTCCGTCGTAGTGAGCGTTATTGTGTTTGTAACTTGAGGTAACCGGTTGGGACTCGCATGTGGAGAGCATCCGAGAGAGCTAGAGACGTATTGCAGAGGTGTTCCTGGTAGTCTCCAAGGTCCGGAAGAAGCCAGGAGGGGAAGAGATATATTGCAAGAGTGTTCCTGGTAGTCTCTAGGGCTTGGAAGATCCGTGTGAACCCGGATTCCGGTTGAGGATGGAGTTTACCTCCACGATAGGAAAAAACCTGATGTGTATGTCTAGGAGGAGTCTTTGTTGCAAACCGTAATACTCTCTCAATAGAATCACAACAGCACTTGCCGGAATGTCATTGTAGTCTAGACTTATCTGTGCGTCACCGCGTTCGGATGGCCATCCGGATGCTGTGAGAGTGTAGGTCTAGCAGTAGCAATCAACCACCGGTTAGCGGAGTAGGGTGAGTGGGTGTCCAGCCACTTTAAGTTTCAAGGCAGTGGGTGTCTAGCCACTTTAAGTCACAAGATAGTGGAGAATCCGGCCACTTACACAAAACAAGATGAGTGACACCCGGCTGATAGCTTAAAAACTCCGGAAGAAGCTCCGTCAGAAGTTATCTGGAATCCGGAAGGATCCGGAAACTAGGATAACAAGTCCGGAATCCGGAAGGATTCGGAAACTATTATAAGAATCCGGAATCCGGAAGGATCCAAAATCTATTTTTAGAATCCAGAATCCGGAAGGATCCGGAAACTATTGTGAGGATCTGGAAATAGTTGTAGAACAAGTGAGAATGAGGATCCGGTGGATTGGTGCTTAGTGTTTGTGGATTATTTAGTGATTCTTGAAGAAACAGCTGGTCTTTGTGGGAACGAACTTGGAGCGGTTTACTTTGGAAGCATTTAGTGACGATTGAGTGCATTCCGGAGGAATACTGACTCTATGAACTGCAACAGTCCATGATATCTTTTCTCAATTTTATCATAACGATACGGGATTTTCTATAGATCCCGTGAGTAAAGAGTCTGAGGGCATGTATGTTGTGTCTGCTACTTAGTAGCAATCACCAGCCGTGTCCGTATGTAGTAAATCTTCTACGGTGGAGAAAGAGACCACAAAGTATGATAACTGGCCTCTGGATTTGAGGCCACACCATACTAGTTCCGAGGCATGGAGAGTAATAGCGTTTATATGTTCATATAGTAGCTTGTAGAGGCCAACTAAAAGGGGTTCTTGAGAGTATACTACATAAACTTATTTAAGTGTATATTATTTTCTCACTTGATATTGGTTAGGACTATTGATCTATTGTGGTTATCAATCTTTCATTTCACGACAACTATCACAAGACGTGGCATTGAAAACCTCTTTACAATGTGGTATATAGTATAGATTAGGTTGGTGCTAATCTACAGGTTTATGAACATTTAGCGGAACACCGCATTCATCCGTGGATGTTTTCCATCCATTTAGGATTGCGTGTGTGCGCATGTAGCGCCTGTCAGGATTGGCGCATGGAGGTGTTTGTGTAGGTGGTATTTGGGTAGAAACCACCTAGAGAGTTTTGGAATTACCGGAGAGCCCAAGACTTAGCGCTTAGGGTTAGTGCCGTGTGGCAGCTAGAGCAACGGTGGTGTCTTTTGACACCTCATCTCAAGACTTGGAATCGGATGACCTCCACGTGTGGTTGAGGGAGACTCATCTTTCTCAAGTTGAGTCTTCCACCTGATGAGGTGAGGGTGTATGCGTGTTGCACATCATTAGCCTTATCCATATCATGTTTTCACTCTTGAAGAGTGGCATGGACTAGACTAATTGTGATTTGTGAGTGTTTATCACTTATTTGTTACTTGAGAAAGATTATGTCATGGCAATGGGTGTAACTGCGACATTATTGTAAATCTAGTGAGGTTTGAAGTTTTGCTTGACTGACGTGCATCTCTACGTGGGCATCTCTGTGTCCAGAACGGTGTTCGAAGGCTTTTACTACGTTGACGCTTGGTCAGTGAAGAGCGCGAGGCGGGAAAGAGTGCTGCTGCGGAGCCTGTTGTTGCACCTCCTCCGGAGCCTTCTACGTCTCCAAATCTTGGTGAAGGACGAGGCGGTCAAGCGGTCCACGAAGGTTGTGCAACCTATCTGCGTTGGCTTCTTCGACGTTGTTGTGAAGAGTCCTTTTAAGAGAGCCTAGTATACTTGGTTCCTGCAAGTGCAGAACACGGGGGAGGTTCTGGCAGAGTCAACAAGTCCTTCGAGGCTGCGAAGTTTGGTCTGGGAGAGAAGACGCTGTCGTTCGTGTTGCTGAAGAATGAACCCTGTCGCAGAATGCCGAAGATTCGATGATGCAGGTGACGAGGCGGTTTGGAGCAGATTCGGCACCTACAAAGCGACAAAGCTACGGATCTGTTTTGTCAACTTCCCGTATCTACATTGTTCTATCGAGTAGAGGCTGTTCACCTTGGAGACCTGATGCGGTTATGAATACGACCGGGCAAGATCAGTAATCGCTCCTTCCGAACTTCAAGGACGCCGGTTGCATTCCTGGGCGAGGGTTCGGTGGCGGTTCCGAGAATGGCAGAGAATCGGCGTTTGGGGAGCTTGCGGCGGTGAAGCTGCAAGAGGCGAAGATTGCCGGTGCTGATTTTCTAGGAGGCTGATTCCGAGCGAGAGTTTGACTCTGTTGGAGGATGGCGGCGAGGTTGCGATTGGCAGAGTGAAGCTCAAGTTCATTCACACGCCGGGAAGCCAGTGTATTCACATCCATCGCCCGAAGCAGGACATTTTGATATCAGAGAGCAACCCAGAAGCGCATCCTCGGCATCCTTCCAAACCTCATGCAGTATGTGACGTCAACCCACGCGGTGCATCATTGCTTGCGGCTACAAGCTTGCGGTGATCTGATCGTGGAGGAGGTGCGCACCTGAAGAGACCAGCGGGCTAAGCTAGAGGCCCGGTGAAGCCACGGTTTTAGGATTCGCAGTTAAGAAGGGAGAGTTCGATGTTTCGGAGCGTGGACCTGTTGGTCTCGGACGTGCTTGAAACTGCGGCGTACAGGGAGAATGTTCAAGCAACGTAGGAGCTGAGGTCACGTCGTGACACAAAGAACGAGACGTACACTTGTGAACTTTGAGCTTCTGCTGAGGGTGCTACTGTCGAAAATATTTCTTGAGTTCCAAAAGTTTTTCGATTGCGGCAAGTGAATGCCGAATTGGTTATACTCATTGGTGCTGCGATATAAATGTGTTGCGGTGCAAAGATTTGGGCTATGTGTTGTTCGACACCAGATGATCATCAAGCTGCTGGAGCCAACTTCTGTTGTCATGCAGGCCTAGTGGACATAAAGGGGCTTCTTCACAAGCTCGTAAGACTAGGCACATTTTGTTGAACAAGTTAGGTTTAAGGTGCTGCAATAAGCGAGGTGGAGAAGTTAGTAGTCGTGCGTGGCCACAAGGTGTCTTGGCAAGGAGGGCGTAGGCTCCTCGTGTGGAGCACCCGCGGGAGGAGGTATTCCCGGTAAGTACGAACGTCTTGGTGGTATGGAGGAGCTGCGAGAAGCAGTCGGGCGGACCTAGAGGTGGAAGCCAAGCCCTGGCAAAGCACGGAAGGAGGTAAGTTGCCTCTTGAATTGCATGCTACTCTATGGATGTGATTTCATTCACGTGTTGTGGATTTTTCGGTGTTTTTGGTGATGTGGAAGCATTGCCAAAATTTTGTTAGAATTGCATAGTGCAATTGTGTGAAGGTTGCTTAATTGTCTCCATGTCGGAATGATGCATGCTTGAGCACATGTTAGCTTTGTGCACATTTTAGTGCGGGAGTTGCCCGTTTGAAGTGATTGTGATCACTTAGAATTTTAGGGTGTTATCCTAGAGCTAATTTAGTTTTAGAGAAAGGCAAGCCTCTTGCATGAGGCATTATAAGGCATAGATTGTATTTGGGGTTTCCTCTAGGAGTAGCTAATGATAGCTATTTGAAGGCCCAAGACAACTTCAACAAGGTAACGTATCCGGACCCGTGTTGGGAGGGGATAGTAGCTTGCTTGGGGGAGTGATCTATGTGTATGATGCATCGTGTGTTTGTATTAGTGAGTGGTGAAAGTGCGGGAGAGCGGGTGCTATAGTCACCTTCTTCTTGCTATTCGTCATTCTTGTGAGGGGTGAAGGTGTGGGATAGTGGGTACCGTTGTTGCCCACTTCTTATCCTTGCCAATTTTCTTGTCAGAGTGATTGGAAGAGTTGTGGGATTTTGGGTGCCATAGTCACCTTCTTCTTGCGCTTTGTCACCTTCGGGGAGTGACTAGTAAAGATATGGGATGGTGAGTAACCTTGTCGCTTTCCTCTTGCACTTTGGCTAGGAATTTGGATTGTGGGGATGGATGGCTAGACTTAGGGTTGTTCTTATCAAATTGTTGTGCACACCATTGATGTCTTGCATCACGTTGAGCTAAGTGTGGCATATGATAGTGAACAAGAAGTGGAATTCTAGCATTTATCTAATCTAGGGTTAACATCCATTGTAAGTCCACTTAATACAACCACGTAAAAAGAGTGGATTGTATTGAGCATATGGGATAGAGATAGTAGAGGTAGGAAAAATGAATCAAAAGAGTCTAGTGCATCCAAGGTAGATATTAGCACCGAGACACTTAGTTAGATGATTTCTTGCCTCCAAAATTTGCAAGTTAAATCTTCACCTTCCCAAGCCAGCTCTAGTAGTGGAGAGTTTCAGCTATCTTCTATGGCCAAATCTCGCACCGGGTCCCAAGTCTTGCGGAAGCCAGACACAAAGGTGCTAAGCAAAGACTCCGTGAAGTACTGGACTTCACTTGGTGGGGTGCGCAAAGTCCGAGCGCTTCGGGCCAAAGGGGGGGTGCTCGAGCTCCTCTTTGTCGTGCACGAGGCCAAGTTGAAGCCGTGGATCTTGTGGTTGGAGACAAGGTCGTTGTTCTAAAGAACGTTGGGTCAAGGTACTCCGTGGAGGTGGTGGATTTTTGTCGAGGGAACCAATTGCCCACATTTTCTCTCATCTTCACTGAGTTTGAGAGTGAGGGCTTCGTGTTTCACACTACCTGGCAGTGGAAAGTGGTACGTGGCGAGAGCGGGCCAGCAGTGTGTGGGACACACTCATCTTGGAGCTACTCAATTGGGAAGTACCATCCACTATCTACGCTCCGGAGAAGAAGGGCACTCACGAAGCATGGCGTTTCTTTGATTGAGCCAACCAATTCTCAATATGGAGACGTGGAAGGGGCCCGATTTCACTCGGAGAAACACTCCATTTGCGATAAACGTTTGTGAAAGAGTGGTGGAGGAAGTTACCACTCAATCTAAGGAAGGGGAGGATACGGTCCTACCTATAGTAGAAGAATGTGAATTTGTGGTAGAATCTTTGGCACGTAGTACAAGTTCTCCACCAAGAAAGCCTTTGCAATCAATTTTTGTTTGGGAGGAAATTGCTTCACCATATGGAGGAGGAGGAGAACGAGGGGTGCGATGGTTTTCGGGTGCTACGGGCACTATCAAAGCGGATGACTTCAAGAGGGAGTTCACCATGTGGTGTGAACTCCAGAAGTCTCGCAACCCCAACTTCAACCCTTACATGGTGTAAAGGGCGTTATTTGGATGACTAGAGGGAGCACCGTTAGCGCATTATAGAGAATTCGAGACGGCTCACCTCACGGAGATATTGGCATGGAAGGATTTCTATGCACCCAATTACGCGGACGTATTCGGCGGAGCGCCGAATGTGCCATCACGTGTGGGAAATGGGAAGAAGGAAGAGGACACGAGTAGTGCCGAAGACTTGAGCCAACCGATGGAAACGGTGGCTATTCCACCTCCGTTTAACCCTACGGCCGTATTCTTCACAAAGATCCGTCGAGACTATCAAGGTCAACGGGCGGATAAGATGAAGGCATTGAGGTCTTTTGCGCGAGGAGGAGATGAGTCCTTGCGAGAAGCTCATGCGAGATTGCGGAGACTGATTTCTGCTACTCACGGAGTCACGGAGCAGCAAGCGGTGCAGCATTGGTACTACATCTTAGAGAAGGAGCTTAAGACCTTAATTCGCAATGAGGCATTGCGATTGAGTGAGCCACCAACTTTGAGATTTGTGTTCGAGACTTCTAAGAGAATTGAGATCAATTTATTGGAGGAGAAAGCGGCTATGGGATTTCTCAAACGTGAAGAAAAGGTTCCTGAGAAGGTCAAGGTCGCCAAGGCTGCGGTTCCCTCCTATGCCACCGGCATTGAGGCATTATGCTTTAGTTGTCGCAAACCGGGGCATTTGAGGAAGGATTGCAAGAAAGGCAAGTCCTCTACCCCCCAAACCGGTGGCTATTGCTCTGGTTGTGGTGCCAAGGGGCATTCCGAGGCTAAGTGTTGGAAGCTTCACCCCGAGTTGAAGCCTTCTGGAGGCAAGGGAGCCAAGGGAAGCAACAAGGACAAAGAGTCCAAGTCTTTGGGAGGAGACAAGAAAGGTTGGAAGGCCAAATTCTCGGAGTTGGAGGCCAAGATGGCGGCCATGAGCGCGAATGGTGTTTCAGTGAGTGGGAAGCCCCAAGTCACTCCTAGTTTTCATGCTGGGGCGGCTTTAGATCCAATGATGACGAATTCGGGAACTATATACTAAGTGGCATGGCACTTGCTATTATGGATGGCTCACGGGAGGCGTATGCCTTTACGCAGAGTCAAACACCGGTGACCAAGAAGGTTCCACGTGGAGCAAGTCCAACTTTGGATCCTCAA
This sequence comes from Bryoerythrophyllum caledonicum, assembly GCA_963971425.1. NCBI lineage: Eukaryota > Viridiplantae > Streptophyta > Bryopsida > Pottiales > Pottiaceae > Bryoerythrophyllum > Bryoerythrophyllum caledonicum. The sequence goes on along the minus strand of OZ020514.1, from coordinate 62,714,380 downwards.
CATGGAAAGGACAACCGGCAAGCTCGATTGCCAGAGTCTTTCACATTGGAGGAGATGGTGCCAACATCTTCCATGGTGCCTCCAACGCGTCGGGGGGTGTCAACAACTCGTCCTACCCTTGGGATTGTAGAGCCATCAACTACGGTGGTGAGAGAAGCGGCGAACGTGGTTTGTGAGGCTTCACTATTTTTTGCTAAATTTATGTCACATGAGGGCTTCAGTCCAGCAGCAGTCTTCAAGATGGCGGCTCAAATGTGTGAGTTGGGTGATTCGACGGGCGTCAATGCATTGAAGACGAAAGTGATTAGATGACAGGTAGAAAAAGTCAAGAGGACAACGCGGAGGGGCTGCTTTCAGCAGCCATGCGTGTCAAGACCATGGCCGCCAAACCTGCAATCGAGAGGTCATCCATTACACTTGATGTGGTGGTGGTTAACAACTCCGAGGGGATATTTCAACTTGTTGGATCCAAGGGGAGGGTTTTTGTACCTCGACGAGTGCTTTTCGATTCAGGAGCTCAACTATTGATGTTGGGAGCATCTGCCCTTGGGAGGTTGGGTTTGACTGGGGACACTTTGGAGAAGTGTCCATGGACAATTAGCACTTCCATGGGGGGGACGGAGCATGCTACGGGCATCACGAAGGCAAAGTTGATTTTACGACTCAACGAAGATGATGTCAAGGATGCAAACTTTATGAAGGTGAAAGCTATAGTAACGGAGGCCAAGTCATATGATGTCTTGGTGGGCTTGACGGTGCCATACCCCATGGGGTTTACCTTGGATTTCTGGGAGGAAACCGCAAGTTATAGACCAAGATGGCAAGTAGAAAATGGGCGGAAGGCTCAGCTACCAGCTCGATTTATTTGAGTTCTGACTGGCAATCTTGTAGATGCGTTTACCTTGTGAGGAGGTATGGATGTGAGACCACCGTGGTTTCACGAGGGTTTTGATAGTTTCTCGATGGTTACTCCTACACTTCATGAGATGGATGCCCATGTGGGTGACACAAGTGGTGGAGACACGGAGACATATCAACCTGGCATTGAAGTAGCATAGAAGATCACGACTCAGCTTGAGAAGGATGTTGAACAAGTCATTGAAGATGCTTGGCAGCATTCGATACTCTCACAAGCGGAAGATGATTCAAGAGTGGACCAAGACTTAGGCCCACCTCTAGACACTTCCACCATTCACTAGAAGGCACCAGTGGATGGTATTGTGCTATTGAAGTTATTCGGAGGGATTGGAAGTGGCTTGGCGGCACTGCTGCAAGCAAGGATCAAGGTCAAACGCTACATCTACGTAGATGTTAATGAGGCAGTAAGGCACGTGGCTAAGCAGCATTCACGGCAATTGAGGACCCAATTGCCAGACTTGTTGGCCACTAGTGCCATCAAAACTTCTTTTTCCACCTTTGTTGGTGATATTGCTTTGCTTTCAGCAGAGGACATTCACCATGCTCGCCATATGGACCTTGTCATTGCAAGATGGCCATGTCAAGGATTATCAATGGCTGGACATCAAAACGGGTTGAAAGACACTCGTTCTTTGCGGTTTCAAAATATGATTTGCATATTGCGTTTGCTTCAAACCTCTCAGAAGCGACCACCAAGGTACATTGTGGAGAATGTACCAGTGGTGAGTAGCTCAAGATCAAGGACATTAAAAGGCATGCACCGCATACAACAGACTCTGGGTTTGCCCGTGTTGTTGGATGCGGCTGCGGTAGGATCGCGAGCACATCGCACGCGATTATGGTGGACGAATTAAGCACCTCAAGAGTTGTTCCAGTCCACTATGGGTCGAATTAAACAGCCGGATGTGTATGTGAGTGATATTTTGGATCCTCACAAGGCATTGCGGCGCGTTTACCATGATGACCAAGCACCTTTGGCAGTGGTTAAACACAAGGGAGAACCACGTAGGGCATTGCCCACGTTGGTTTGTTTTGTGCGGTCGTATGCCTTTAAGGATAACGGCCCAGGTCTTGTTTGAGATTCCTTGTCTCGAAAGATGGTGGAGCCCAATGCGGATGAACGGGAGAAAGCCATGGGATTTTCCACGGGCACTATCAATGCGTTTGGGATCTTGGAGCAACAACGGCGATTTTCACTTGGGCAAGCAATGGACTTAAATTGCTTGACCTAGATTGTTTCGTTGCTAGTCGCAGAATAAAAGCGGTTGGCTTCTAGTTTAACCGGTTACATGGGGTCTTATGAGTTGCGGGCGGCTGGAGAACCATTTGTCTCTGTTAGGGTGACAAGCAAAGTAGTTGGGGACGATAAGGCCTTGGCACTTTATCCATGGAACATGTGGGGCACCACAAACATTTTCGCGACACCCAAGACTGAAGATCCTCTCCACGGAGTGAAGGATTGGAGCCAAAGTAGGGAATTGGCCCACCAAACGAAGGATTTATAGGAAGCTGTGGAAAAGATGTTCATAGAAGAACACACAGCTCATCAAATGGAAGATATTGGCAGGCTAAGACAATTGGAAGGACATGGAAGCATGATGGGGATGGCGGAAGAAGATCTTCCATCCGACATTCAATAGCAACCAAGGAAGGAGAATCCTACTCCAAAGGAACCGAAGAAGGTAGTGACCAAGGATACTTGGAAACCGATTGTAGGCTTGGCGGATGGAGCAGTTGAGAGAGAGGAACATGAGTTCCTCAAGGAGTATGTAGATTGTTTTGCCTTTAGTATTGAAGATCTTGGAGTATTGAAGGGGCAAGAAGTTCGTATCAACTAGACGGACAAAGCACCAATATACCGAAAATCGTACAAGTATAGCGACGTTGAACGGAGGATGATACGCGCTCGTACAGAGGAGTTGGTGGCTGCAAGGCTAGTCCAGTTGGCTCCACCGGATTGTGAGTATGCATCGGCAACGGTTATGCCATCAAAGAAAGATATCTACGGTAATTGGACCGAGAAGAGGATGTGCGGGGACTATAGGAGGATTAACAAATTCACCAAGTCGGATCATTATGCCATGTCAACACCAGAGGAGAACTTTGAGGCTATTGGTCACGCCAAGGTGTTTAGTATGTTGGACTTGCGCTCTAGATACCACCAGATTGGGCTGAGAGAGGAAGACAAGGAGAAGACCGTGTTCTGGGGCATTGACAAAGATGGGAAGGACTGGTCGTTCCAATAGAAGTTCTTATCATTTGGATTGAAGAATGCGCCTACCAAATTTTAGAGGATTATTCACCAAGTATTCTCGGGCTTGGATTTCGTGACATGCTACATTGACGACATCGTTGTCTTTAGCACGAATCGAAGGCAGCATAGGCTGCACCTGATGGAAGTGTTTGCTAGATTGAGGCTCCACGGTTTGAAGTTGCACCCTAGTAAGTGCAAATTCTACTTTGACCGCATCGAGTACTTAGGCCACATGATATATCCAAGTAGATTGGGTGTGGTAGCTAATAGAATTGAAGTAGTGATGTCTATTTCTAGACTAAGGTATGTTAGTAGGCTATATGTATTTTTGGGGTTGTGTAACTACTATTGAAAGTTTGTGAAGACTTTCAGTACTATTGCCAAGCCATTAACCATGTTGACAAGGAATGATCAACCTTAAATATGGAGAGATGAGCAAAAGGCGGCCTTTCAAGAATTGAAGGACCGCTTGGCATCAACACCTATACTTTGAAGGCCAATAGTAGGGAGGACGTACCAGCTACACACAGATTGGAGCGCATTGGAAATTGGCGCGGTGTTGACGCAAATGGATGACGGGAAGGAGTTTGTCATTGCGTACGCGAGCTGGTCCAAGAATAATGCGAAGGCCCTGTATAGCTCGTATGAAGGAGAGTATTTGGCTGCCATATGGGCAATTGCCCATTTTTTATGTTACCTCTGTGGTAATGAGTTCTTGTTAGTCACATATCATCAACCTTTAAAGTGGTTGATGGAGTTTGACAAACTAACATGGAAATTAGCGCGGTGAGCCTTGATGTTGATAGAGTACGACTTCAAGGTGGTGCACAGAGTGGGATTGGTGAATATGGATGCTGACGGCCTTAGCTGCAATCCAATTCCAAAACCATGCGGATGCTACGGGCGCTAGGTAGCACGGGGAGGATGAGGCCGATCCGTTGTCAGATTGGCATTGTTTGGCCTTTCTCAGTGTATTAGCTATGCGTGGAGATGACTTTGGAGCAGCTATTATGGCCACAGTAGATGAGGATGGCGGTTGTTGCAGTTCGTAAAGTGAGTATTCCTCCGGATAGCACTTAATTGGAGCTAAATGTATCCTAAGTATCCGCTCTAAATTCATTCCCACAAAGACCTTTTGTTTCTTTCTCTGATGATAAGTACAACTAACTACCACACTATTATCTATCGGTTAGCTTATCTATTCATTCCTGAATCTACTCATCTGGATCCTTCCGGATTTCGTTTGTTTCTTTCTTTCGGCTTCCGGATCCTTCCGGATTCCAAAAAGGCTTCAGACCGAGTTTCTTCCAGAGTTTTTAAACAAGTGGTCGGGTGCCACTGATCATGTTTTGTATAAGTGGCCGGATTGCCCAGTGTATTGTGACTTAATGTGGCTAGACACCCAGTGCCTCAAAAGTTCTAGTGGTTGGACACCCACTCTCTCTCTACTCCGCTAATCGGTAGTTGATTTGTTGTTGCTCGACTCGGAGTCTCACATCATCCGGATGGCCTTCCGGATGCGGTCACTCAGAGGTCAATCCGAACTACAACGACATTCTGGCTGATGCTAAGTGGTTCTATTGGATGAGTGTTGCAGAGTTGTAAATAGACTTCCTTCTAGACACACACCTCAGGCTTTTTCCTCTATCGTAAAGGGAAACTCTAGCCGCAACCGAAATTTGGGTTCACACGGATTTCCCGTGCCCTAGGAGCTACCGGGCTCACCTCTGTAGTACACTCCCTCCCCCTCCTGGCTACTTCCGGTCCCTGTGATCGTCAGACTCTACCTAACCTCTCCTCCAGCTCTTCCAAGCGATCTCCCAAAGCAAGCACCAACCGGTTATTCTAGATACAACTCTTGCGACACTTCACACATAAGAACTAACTTCACCAAGCATCAACCACAATGGATCTTATTCCCTCATAGCGAAAAGATACTCAATCACCATAAATTCACAAAGAGAAAGTATACTAACAGAAAATACTCTTCATGAGAGGAAAAAAAACAAGACGATGAGCGGACTAAGTCTCATCCCTTAAGTAACCACTAACTCCTAAACCTAAAATCCTATCCTATCTGCTGGAAATTCGGGAAATCCTATCCTAAAGGTGAAAAGGATCTTATCCTTAGAAATCCGGGATTCAAAACTCAAATCTGGAATTACTGGATCTGAGATCCGGTTCTCTCGGATCTAATTAAAACCTAGTTTAGGATTTTGCCTATGGTCTGATAGTCGGGTGCAACCCTGAGCCCCATCAATAGTCACTATCAAACTGAAAAGACTAGAAGACCCTATCTACAGTGTAACCAGGTTCTTCTTTCTATTGCATCGGCACGTAGGAGTTACCTCTGTTGGTGCTACGCTGGCTTCCGGACGTGCCAAAATGGTAGTCGGTGGCGTTGGGACGGAGGCAAGCACCTGCTCCTTTGGTGAGGACTCAGGATAGCGTTTCCGGATCTTCTGCGGTTGTTGTTCTGGTTGGTAGAGCAGCTGTCCGGACTTGAAGATTCGATAGGTCCCGGAAGCTTCCGCCGGGGCTGACATCCATGGGTGTCGCTGCTGAACTTCGAGATAAAGGGGCCGTCTTTGGCTGAACCGGGAATGGAGACTTTGATGGAATCCGGAAAGGCAACGAGGATATCTGCAAGGGGTCTACCGGCATCTCCTGCCACTTCTGCATACTCTCGGTGCTTGGAAAGGATACTCCATTCCAAATCATTGGGGAGTTAAAATCTGGAGTCCCTACAAGGTTGTTGAAGCCTCAGGTCGAGGTCTGAGGTGTACCGGTTGCAAGCCTGAATAGAGAGCCAGTTGTAGGTCTGGACAGAGATCTAGCTGTCGGTCTGGACGGAGATCCAGCTGCCGATCCGGATGGAGATCCAGATGGCCCTGCAATGGATCCGGATGGACCTTCTATGGCCGGTGCCTCTAGTGTTGCCTCCGGACTCGGAACCTCTGGTGCCGTAACCCGTTGGGGCTGCGGAAGTCAAATTCTTCACTAGCTCCTACATCTTGCTCCAGGTGCCTTCCATCTTCCGACTGTGGTCTAGGAGAAATCGGATGATCTGCCCTCTTTTGAGCTTCTCGTTCTTCTTTTAACTCTTCGTGTATGAAAGAGCCCTGTTGACGGTGTCCACCGGAAAATCTAGAGCTGCGCAAATCTCCGTCAAGGTCTGAGTGGTTGTCCGGACCTTCGCTTTCGCCACAGCTCTCGCTTGCTTGGGCCGCATCTCGCGCGGCCTTTGCCTGCTGCACTTGCTTCCAGAGCCGGATGTTGATCTAGGTAAAGTTGGCGTTTTCCTCCTCCAACTTCTTGATCAAACCCTCCTTGGCCTTTATCTACGCGAGTCGCGGAATGAGGTCATTGGAGTGCTCTGTCCCCACCTCTTACATGATAGCCAGTATCATGGTTGTCCGTGCCTAGATTTCTCCTTCTTGGATCTTGGTCCGCCAGACAATATGTCTCCAAAGCTCTGAAACGTCCACCGAAATGTCGCCAATGATGTTTGGGGCCCAGTTTGGTCCTGGTTCTGACCCGGTCGTGAACCGTTCGTATGCACCTTCTTCGGGTGGTGGTGCCTCGATCGGGCTCTGAGCTTCTACTGCTATCGGAGGCTGGCTGGGTCCGGCGGCTTTCGGAACCTTCTGAACGGACCGACTCCGCTTCCGGGATCTCCTGATGAGAAGAGGGGATGACGACTTCTCTGACTCGGAGCCCTCTGAAACTTCCTGCTCCTCTCCCATCTCCATCCCTCTATATGACTGGATGTTGAGCAAGTTGTCGTACTCGTCCTGCTCCTCCGGACTCATCATCTTCTGTTTTGCGTACATGTGGGCTACGTAGGTTGAAAGGGGTGTTGGGGTTTTCCGAGCTTTCGGCAGGTTCTTGACCATGCGGTCTATCTGCTCATCCATTAAGGCTCCCCAGTCTACGGATAGTTTCCCTCTCATCCCTCCCAGTATTAGGCTAGCTAACTTGGCCACTATCCGTTTAGGTTTCTCCGGGTGGAATATAGGGTTAAGGAATACCACTACTAACCTCGCATCCGAATCGGTGAGGTCGCTGAGTACGTACCCGTCCTTAGGGTTTCCCTTCGACAAGAACTCCCCTTTCAAGATGTTGTTGTCGCGCTCCACCACCTTGACCGTCCCGGGCCGGAGACCATAGGCGTCGCTCCAGATTGTCGTTGTCCAGACCTCCGGATGCGCCCGAATGCGCCCATCGTGCTGGCTCGGTGGCTTTCCCAGGAGCTCCACCACCATGACCTCGCTCTGGAAAGCCCAGGGTACTCCGAGGAGGCCTTCGCACCCCATCACCTTGAGGTAGGTCTCCAAGACCCTGTAGTCCTTCTTGGGGATTGGCCACTGTGGCGTCACCTTCTACAGCAGCAGGGTTCCACTTGCTCAAGCCTTGCTCTTCTTTCCCGCCATCCGGGCCCATCTCTCAGTGAACTTGCGCCTCAAATTGGTGATCGGAAACCTTGCACGCACTGACCTCACCAAGTTCCTCGTGTCTACGCTACCTCTGCACTACAGAATCGCAAGAGAACACAATGCGGAAGAAAAGAAAACAACAAGCATAGAAAACCCCAAAAGAATGGCGCCCAAGGCTGGCAGTCGCGTTATATATCTGACGCGATGTACGGATACCGTTACGCGTCATAACAGCGGTTCCGGATCTGTATGACGCTGTATTCATGTTTCCAATTTTCTGGGAAAATGCTGAATCTACCTCTTCTGAAGATTCCCGCTCAGCATTAAAACCTTATTTCTACAATGAAACTATTTATGCTACTATATCCAAAGTAACTACCTAATTTATTTAATTTTTCTTCATTTCCTTCCGGATTTAGTGTTAAGGTTTGGAAGTGTGTGGGAACACCTTCCCACAACGGTGAAGAATCTGGGGGCGCCAAAGACATCTTTGAAGACACAAACGTGATGCACTTTCTGAAGAATGGAGAAGTTGTGCCTACGTGGTCTGCTAAGGAGAGACATTGGGTTCCACAACAAGCCAAACGGTTCGTGTGGGAGAGGACTCACCTTTTGTGGGTATGGCCGGATGGCACGCGAAAGATTGTGCCAAATCCATTGGAGAGAGTGAAGCTCATCAAGGACACGCATGAAGACTTTGGGCACTTTGGAGTGCGGAGGACTTATAGCTTGCTCCAGCTTCACTATTGGTGGCAAGGAATGCAAACTCAAGTTCAAGCTTTGGTAGCCCAGTGTATGGTTTATGATCGTGTGCGAGCGTCTTTTAACACTCCGATGCCACAATTGCAACCATTGCCAATTATGGGCTTGGGATATAGGGGGAGCTTAGATTTTGCTGGTCCATTGCCAGTGACACCTCGACACAATAAGTATGTGTTGGTGATGATCAAGCCCTTCTCAAAATGGATAGAATTGGTGGAGTTGTCTGACAAGTTTAGTGAGGGGGCCGCTTACTCTTTTCTTGATCGTGTGTTGAGTCATTTTGGAGCTCCAGCGGAAGTTCTCACAGACCAAGGAAGGGAATTCTTGGGTGAGTTTCAAACGTTGTGCGAGCAAGCGATGATAGATCACCGCACTACTTCGAGGGATCACCCCGAAGCGGATGGATTGGCGGAGCGTATGGTGCAAACCGTCAAGAGGGGACTTCGGAAGTATAGTTTGAAGAAGGGACATCATCAAGATTGGGACTTGTAATTACCGTGGATAGCCATGGGCTACTGATTTTGCAAGCAAGCATCTTTGGCGTCCTTTTCTCCTTACTTCTTGTTGTTTGGAAGGCAACCGGTGTTACTGAAGGCTATTCAAGCAGATGCTAACACCGTGTTGGCTAACATGGACAATCCAGATACGTGGGCTCAAGTCTGTGAGCAACGTGCGATTTGTTCAAGCGGGTGATGCCTATGGCATTGGACAATCTCTCCATTGCTCAACATCGGGATACGTTGCGTTATGCTACAATACGAGGAGGAGGCTACTGACCGCAAGTGCGATGGTTTACTCTTGGAGACTATGTGTATTTGCAGCTAGCAACGCCCACCACCTTGGATGTGACAGCGGGACGGGTGATCTTGCCAGTTCGTGAGGTGAAGAACTCAAGAGTGTTACTGTTGGAGCGTGAAGGGTCGTGATGGTAAGATATGGAAGGATTACACGCGCAATTGCGCTCCTTGCCATTTACCATACATTGATGGCACGGTAAATCCTAGTATATCTCACATCTCTACTGGATTGCAATGTCAATTGTGTGGTGGTACCAAACGGGCAGCCGCAATGGTCATTTGTAACTTGTGTTCTACGGGGTGGCATCTAAAATGTCTTACCCCACCTCTTCTAGAAGTACCAGTGGGTCAATGGTCGTGTCCAAATTTTTTAGCACATTGAGAGTCTATGTAGACAAGGTCTAGCCATTAAAAGTGTTGGAGGTGATTAACGATGGGGCTCTCATTGCACCCAGCCTACCCTTTGTCTACACAATCTGTTAGTGTCTTTTCTATAGGTCACCTTGATTTTTCTGGACTTGAAAGGTTTTTATGATCGGTCGTTCCTCCAGTTTATGTTAATTGTGTGGTTTGTCGGTGTGAAAGGAGCTTTACACGGGCGAAGGGGGCGAGTAAAGGGGTCCTTGTAGACCAATTACTAAATGTTGTGGTCTCGGTATTTATTTCTTTTTCTCTAGACTAGGTTGCTGGAGGTTGATCGTTTCTTTTGTGAACTATTGTTTTCGTTGTTTACGGAGGCAACGGTGATAGTATACCGTACTTCAAGGGCAGGTTCGGCACCTTGGTGCCGAATATTTATTTAAAGTAGAAAATATGCCTTCGGCAGTAAAAAATGGAATTTTTGAATTTTCGACTTTTAAAAAAAAAAAAAAAAAAAATTCCGGCATTCATCCTAGTGGGTGGATGAAAAGGGAACAATATACCAGTACTAGTTTAAACGTAATAGCGGTAGTGACAGCTTATCACTAATCCAGCCGTTCCCTACTCTTAATGTCTACTTTGAAAAACTTTTTGACTTTGTCACTCTATTTCGGCAAGGTAATGACAATTTTTGAGTTTTTGACATTATAGTTGTATATTTTCACAAAATTTCGGCAACTGTGACCTTTAATTTTTTTTAAATTTCGGCATGCATGATTTTAATTATTTTTTGCCGGAGCTGCCCTTAAAGTACGGTAGTCACCATTGCTCCGAGTTTGCCTCTAATTGTGCGCTCTCATCTATTGGCACAATATTATCTTTGCACAATGTGTTTGTGCACTGCAGTTGTCAAGATCGGCTCATGGAGGTGTTTGTATAGGTGGTATTTGGGTAGAAACCACCTAGAGAGTTCTGGAATTACCGGAGAGTCCAGGACTTAGCGCTAATGGAAGATTAGAGTTTGGGTTAGTGTCGCGTGGCGGCTAGGGCAACGGTGGTGTCTTTTGACACCTCATCTCGGGACTTGGAACCGGATGACCTCCATGTGTGGTTGAGGGAGACTCATCTTTCTCAAGTTGAATCTCCCACGTGATGAGGTGAAGGTGTGTGCGTGTTGCACATCGTTAGCCTTATCCATATCATGTTTTCACTCTTGAAGAGTGGCATGGACTCGACTTATTGTGATTTGTGAGTGTTTATCACTTCTTTGTTAGTGAAGGAGTCCTTATAGACCAATTACTAAATGTTGTGGTCTGGGTATTTATTTCTTTTTCCCTAGCCTAGGTTGCTGGAGGTTTATAGTTTCTTTTGTGAACTATTGTTTTCGTTGTTTACGGAGGCAACGGTGATAGTATAGTCACCATTGCTCCGAGTTTGCCTCTAATTGTGCGCTCTCACCTATTGGCACGATGTTATCTTTGCACGATGTTTTTGTGCACGACACGCCGCATATGTCCTTGACTTGAAGCCTTTGTTAATTCAAGCTTTGTGAGCGAGAATCGTAAATAGTGATTGAGAATTGCTTGTAAGTGGCGATTTAAGTTATTAGTAAAGTCTCAATGCTTTTCATTTCACTTCACACTCGTTGATTTACTCACTGTGGTGTGCATGATGCTTGACTACTCTTGTAATATACAACACTTTCCTTAAGGGTGTACTATGTATACTTGTTTTAGAGTATATTATTTGTTTATTTGATATTGCATAAGACTCAATCTATTGTGGTTATGGATCTTTCTTTACAAGACATCTAGAAAGAACATGACCACCTTAATGACGCAAGTTATATCATCATCTGTTACTTACAGATTCAATAAACTCTCCATAAAAGAATTGAATGAAAAAAGACTATTTACATTGTTTATCATCCTCGACTTGTCATTCGACAAGCCAATTTCTGGCTCTTTTGAAGTTTCACGGTCAACGCAGAATGATCCATTTTAGGTCGTTTTGGCACGATCATCTTGATAGCAATTGGTATGGGCAACCCCCATGAAAGACTTTGACTATGAAAAAGACGTGGAGGAAGATGGGCATCTCTTGAGACAATTGCCAAGAATATCGGTGCAAGCATCGACAAGCAATAATGATTTCTATGAATGATTGTTATGATGAAATATACCCTATGTGTAGATGTTGTTCTATATGATCTAGAACACTTATATTTGGCACCTGCTCAAGCTCAAATGACATTAGTGTTACTCATTTGTCTCCAAGCTTACTCTCCATTAACCTTTTAAGGCCAATGAGGATGATAGAGTTATTTGTAAAGGGAATCGGTCTTCTGTCCTCCTTTTTTCATGGAAATGAAAATCTATCATGTATTTGAGTGTTGCCGCAAAGTATTCCTGTGAAACAAATTCAGGATTTGAGGATTTTATGGAGGTGTCAGTTACCACAAATGGCACAAATCTCCCAAAAACAAAGAGGAACAGTGTTGATCATGACACTCTGGCATATATCCTACAATCTTAGAAATGTGCATGACTTGAAGCATCAGAGTTTGCTTATTTTTAAATTATGCAAGTCAAAGCATAGTGGGCAATCATCCCTAATAGCACAAGGGCCATGCTTCATGGCAGTACCTAATCTAGCTTCTACTTGTGGCCCTACCCCACTCAACAACCCCCCCTTCCTAGAAACCTCCATTACTTCACATCATATGTGTTCAAGCCATGGACTATGCATGCATATTCAATGCATGGCTGACATGGCTGAGTGGACTAGTGTAATACATGCATATTCAGAAAAGTAGCTGGCATGGCTAATTGGACCAGTGTGGTATGCATATTCAGTAAAGTTGTTGACATGGTTGATAGAACAAGTCTAGCGCATACAAATGCAGAATGTCGCTGACATGGCTGACTTGAATGGTGTATACCATGCATATTCAGTTCTTACCTGATTGGACCAGTGAAAGACTGGTCCTTCTCTTGCCTCACGCCTAGCCCTCTCAACACTCCCTTCTCACCTAGTCCGAACACCCCCTCTTACCCAGTCTGAGTACCCCCTCTCACCTAGTCTCAACAGCCCCTCTTACCCAGTCTCAACATGTTTTTACTTCTCTACTAGTTCTTTCTGAGATTATAAATTTACCTTTACTTTTTAGATTATAAAGTTACCTCTACCTTTCGAGATTATAAATTTACTTTTATCTTTTGAGATTACAAATGTTAATTTAAATTGAAATTTAGATTTGTGGTTTCATTTTAAATTTACATTTACATGTTCAAAGCTGGAATCAAATTTTTACGTTCAAATTTATATTTAGATTAAGATATTCAAAATAAGGAAAGATGTTCAAAGTCCCCACTTGTAGTCAAATTTGTACTTCTGGTCAAAACTTTATAAGAGGTCAATTGTATGAATCGTGAATTTTTGACACAACCAAATGTTCATAAGTGGTCAATTCATGACTTGACCACTTCAATTTCCTTACATGTCCTTGAATTCCTAACTTTCTTTAACTTTTGTGCCGCCCTACGGATGCCATGAAACATTTAGCACCTTTGACTCTAGGTATTGCATTCATTATTTGAGATATGAACACAAGCTTAAACTTTTCGAATAGGTCTTCACAAGGGCTATAAAATGAACTCGTTGCTTCCCCAAATTAGAATAGGATTGAGGGAGTTAGAGGTATTAGAGTGGTGGAGTGTACTCTGATTTAAAAACGGGGGGGTTGAACCTTTGAATGGCCATATCTGAGGCAGCTTAGCTCGGATTAGAGCGTGCATAGGCATAGCAGAAAGATCTCTTTGAGGGCTATACAATTAAGATGGAGGAAGGAAAAATCAAATAGGTACTGAGGGAATTAAAGGTGTTAGAGTGCTGGAGTGTAGTTTGATTTGCAAACGAGGGGATGTACCTATGAGTGGCCATATTTGAGGCAATTTAGCTTGGATTAGACCATGCATAGGTATTTCGAGAAGATCTCTTTGAGGGCTATACAATTGAGATGAAGGAAGCAAAAAAAAAGATAGGAATTGAGGTAATTAAAGGTATTAGAGTGGTGGAGTGTAGTTTGATTTGCAAACGGAGGGCTGTAGTATAATTCAAGTTTGCTCTAATAATCCTTAGTACAAGTGTGAGCCGCCAAAACGGCTTCCGAGGATGAATGGACCGCACATTCATTGTGTTAGGTTCAACTAGTAGTTGAAGTGGGTAATCCAATAGGATTAACCCATGATTTTTGATCAATATGGCTAAATGGCCTTTCTGTTCACTAATTCCTTAAATAGGAGCCACTTTATGGCGACCACGGATTTTATTAAGTTAACCAAAAAATTATTAGGAAGGAAAAAATGAAGAGAAGGTTAGAAAAGGGAAAAAGAAGAAAAAACAAAAACAATAGAAAAGGAAGAAAAGTAAAGTTGTGGGGAAGAAATTACCTCCTACCGAGTTGAGGGCCGCAATTGACCACGGTGAAGAAACCACGGGAAAAAATTAGGAGAAGAAGAAGAATGATGGTGAGGAGAGGAAAAAAAAAAGGAGGCTTAAAAAGCCCTTAAAAGGTAGAAAAAAAGGGTCCAAATGAAGTGGGAAAAAACCCCCACCATTACTTGGTAAATTAATCCCAACCCCAAGCAAGGGGAATTCAATGTAGGTAGATTAAATTAGATTTTGCACCCTTGGAGTTAGCTAATAGCTCACTTATTGAGATCATGCACATCCATGTGGCATGGAGTCAATGTTTAGATTTAGATATTCCTTGGTTAGTGGGACACCCACTCTTGTTAAATGCAAGGGTGGCACGGAATTAGTAGCTATAGGTTTAATAGGCTTTGTAAGAAGGAAGCCATTAATGGAAGAAGGCCAAAGGCGGCGGGGAACTTCTTTGGGAACTCAAGGAGAGCAAATGGTTGGGGGGTTACCCCTGGAGAGGTCGCATTCGGTTGTGTGCAAGCCGTAGGAAAAGAGAGAACCGGGGTGTGGAGAGAATGTGCGAGAAAAACAGAGGGAATGAGAGCCGGAAGCCCCGGCCAACTGGAAGTGTGAATTAGCAGAAGAGGACGAGCACGAGGAAGAAGAAATCACGAGGAGGACCAGCACGAAGAAGAAGAGATCACGAAGAGGACCAGCACAAAGAAGAAGAGATCACGAGGAAGACCAGCACGAAGAAAAAGAGATCACGAGGAGGACCAACACGAAGAAGAAGAGATCACGAGGAGGACCAGTACGAAGAAGAAGAGATCACGAGGAGGACCAGCACGAAGAAGAAGAGATCACGAAGAGGACCAGCACAAAGAAGAAGAGATCACGAAGAGGACCAACACGAAGAAGAAGACATCACGAAGAAGACCAGTACGAAGAAGAAGAGATCAGGAGGAGGACCAGCACGAAGAAGAAAACATCACGAAGAAGACCAGCACGAAGAAGAAGACATCACGAAGAAGAAAACATCACGAAGAAGACCAGCACGAAGAAGAAGACATCACGAAGAGGACCAGCACGAAGAAGAAGACATCACGAAGAGGACCAGCACAAAGAAGAAGAGATCACGAAGAGGACCAGCACGAAGAAGAAGAGATCATGAAGAGGACCAGCACGAAGAAGAAGACATCACGAAGAGGACCAGCACAAAGAAGAAGAGATCACGAAGAGGACCAGCACGAAGAAGAAGAGATCACGAGGAGGACCAGCACGAAGAAGAAGAGATCACGAGGAGGACCAGCACGAAGAAGTAGAGATCACGAAGAGGACCAGTACGAAAAAGAAGAGATCACGAAGAGGACCAGCACGAAGAAGAAGACATCACGAAGAGGACGATCATACAACTGAAGGAAGGAGGGTGAATTGAATCGAATCAGGGAGCCCTTCTTTTTCCCCGGCTAGTAGTCAATTCCTCGTGCTAAAGGGAACCCTAAATTTTTCTAGTCACACACGTACGCGGAAGCGCTGTCAAAATTTCACTAGAATTAGGGTCACAATCAACTCAATTTAACTAGGTGATCACTCTATAAAAATAAGAGAACGCAGCTGGATGCTCATGAGTAGCTTAGTGTTAAGGAGGTTATTCATGTGAAGTATATGGGCGTGCATGTGAATGTTTGGCTACAACTTTTGAGTAAATATGTATGTTGAAGGTGCGCTGCTGGTCGCTGGCTGTGAGGTCCAGGGTCGAGTCAAATGATTAATTGAAGGCTGCCATCATGTTAAGCATAAAAAACTAATAGGAATAGAAAAAACAAACATAAGAATCGAAGTTAGAGTCGAGGAGATAATTAGGATTATAAATTGTAGGAAGTAGGGAAGCCTGTCTACTGCCAACTGGTCCCAGGGTCACACCTAAGCCTGAAACTGATTAGTAAGGGTCTAATCAAGTTTGGAATGCTGAATTGAACCCATAAGAGTTGGAAACGTTGCATTCGGGGCCGTAGAGTGAAAGTTACACTTGTTCAAAGGTGGGTTCAATTAGAAGGCTGGATTAAGTCACCACCTCACTAATTAACCACAAGGAACCCAAGTAAACATGAGATGTGTCGCCATGCTTGTATAAGTTGTGTATGAATGGGCTGAGGGTTGGTTACACAAGCAACTAGGCCCCGTATTAGGATCTTGTGTTCAAGATAAGCCACCCTTTAGAGGCGGTTTATTTGGCTCACAACGAGTACTATGGCGGATAGAAGTTTGTCAGATAGTGATTTTTAAGGATCCGATAGCAGGGATGAGGATTTGGGTGACTTTGAAGTTGAACTCAGAGCAATTCTTCAGAGTATGGTGGCTGCAAGAAATGCATACCATCTTTTCAATGCAAACCAATGGGACGATACTGGTCAACAATTTGTAAACCCATTGAGAGGCGTTTGAGATATGCTTGAATGGCTTAAAAAACACCATGTATATTTAAGACTTTAACCAATTTTTTGTTGGTAGAATTTGAAGAGCTATGCAGGTTAGGGTGTCCAACCATTGCTGGAAATGCAAGATCAACAGGTGCTCCTCAACGTTAGCAAGGTCGTCCTTCAAAGCTTAACCCTGAACAGAGGTCTGTGATGATGCAGTGTTTGTCGCTTCATGTGTTGCCTCTGCAATCGGCGATGAAATTCAATGGCCAAATGTTAGGAAAAATAAAACAATTACGGAGAAGGTTGCCTCAGTTCCAGAGATGCATTGGTTACATTGATGGCACTCTGGTACAGATTCGCAGGCCATGGCAAGATGAAAATCATGCTAAATGGTTCAAGGGATGCAAGAAGATGTATTGCATGAATAACACAGTGATTTTGGATTACGATGGGCTTTTTATTCATGTGGATACGGGGTTTCCTGGTTCGTATCATGACGTCAATGTCTTACGACAATCAAGGATCTACAACGAATGGCAAACACGTTTTACACTTGGAGAAAATTACCAATTGTATTTGTTAGGCGACCCAAGCTACACAGGTGAAGAAATGTTCATTATGAGACGACGGAGTGACCATAAGATACAAAAAAATATAGATTATGATTTAGTAAAAGAATTCAACAAGATGCATGGAGGCTATCAAATGCGTGTTGAATGGAGCATAGGTGGACTAAAACAAAAATGGCGCCGTCTTATGAAACGGTATGATTCAACTCGGATCAAATACGATAATTTTTGCATGGCTGCTTGCGTGATGACTAATTTCATCCATCGACAACAAATAGATTCGTCTGAGGAGGGTGATTGGAGAAGAAGAAGATCATGAAGACAACCATGGATGGAAAGGAGATTACTAGATCCATAGTTCACATTTAACGATGGAGGAATTAAATTATATGATTCTATTCTAGCTATACAAAATGTAATTTTTTATTTGAAAGGTCTTTTCTTTTCGTTTGATGTAGACCAGCATGTAATTTTATGCATTGTAATTTCCATAATGTAATATTTATATAGAAATATTTTTATTTATTGCATATGCAATGTATAGAGTATTTTTAACAATGTAATTTCATGGATATTTCTAATATGTGACTTCCACATACTTTGTAATTAATGTAACAAATGCTCTTCTAGAGTATCAATATAACGTACACATGAATCATGATAAACTAAAGCTAATGCAATAAGTTGCATGCTTTTTGGAATGAATATGTGTGTTTGATGGAAATTTTAGTATTTTGTCACTAATGTGACTAATGTCCTACAATTTGTAACATTAGTCACATTAGTCACAACACACAAAATCTTCCATAACTCTCACATGAAGAAGCCTAATCTTGTAAAATTTTCTACATGTCCTTTACACTACATAAGCCACATTTAAGTCCATTTGTATCACCATTGTACCTTTCTTTAAATATGTTCATCAAGCCTACATAAACATTTTTGTTATTTTATTTTTGGATATGAATTTTGATCTATATAGAGTTGATGTAGACCCCAAGTTAAGATCAATGCGTTTTTATTTTCCATTTCATAAAAACTAAATTTTTAAGGCTTGTTTTTGTTATTTGTTTTTTAGGCTTGTTATTTGTGTTGTCTTTATAGGAATTATATGCTTTTGAAATTTATTATAGTTTTACATATAAGGACAATTTGGAAAATGTTCTTGAAAGAACATAAATTTGGTGCAAATTTAATTTCTATTTATCTTAGAAAAGTTTGTCTTTCTTATATTTCCAAAGAATAAAAATAGTAATATTTCATAACTACCATAATGGACTACAAAATGTATTGTATACTTGGAGAGTCATAAAGCTTGTTTACAAGAAACCTCATAACCATATGCCCATGTACATTTTATTCAAGTTGGTCCTCTCTTCAAGACATATTTTAAGAAGAACTAGCAATTGGCGCTTGCTTTGCAACGCATTAGTCCAACCATTTTAATGTAGTTTTTATATTACAAACTATAAAAAGAAAAAGGTAACATGATTTACTACACGGTTGACTACGCAATTAACTGCACGGTTGATTGTAGCCTTTCTATAGTTCACTGCACGCTTCATTGTGTGGTTGATCTCTGCGTGGTTCACTGCGTAGATTATGATTTTAGTAGTATGATGATAGCAGTTGGCGCTTGCTTTGCAACGCATTAGTTCAACCATTTTAATGTAGTTTTTATATCACAAAATATAAAAAAAGAAAGGTGACAACAATCTACATAAAATATAAATATGCCTTTGAAACCTATGCATGAATTTAAATAATGTAATAGAATAGAATAGAAAAAAGTAAATTATAGAATAGAAAAAAGTAAATTAGGTTTAGATTTTTTGCATTTTAACATGGAATTTAAAAAATGTTATGAACGTCAAATTTGTAATCAAGAGTTTCAAATTTATTTTGGATAAGCACAAATTGCAACACACAAATGCAAATTTCACACACCCACAAACTCAATTTGCAATTACAATCTCAATTTCACACACCTTCAAACTCAACTTGCAATTACAATCTTAAATTCACACACCCACAAACTCAATTTGCAATTACAATCTCAAAACTTGCAATCTCACCTCAAAACTTGTAATTTCAATCTCTACAACTCGAATATGCAATTTTGCAACTCCAACTTTGTATGCCAACCTCCAAGATCACAACTTCAACTTCACAATTTTTTCACTCTAAGTTTACAACTCATGATTTACAATTCAATCTTTTAGTGCTTAACTCAAAAAATATTTCGAACGTCAAATTTGTAATCAAGAGCACAAATTGCAACACACACATACAAATTTGTCACACCCAAAACCTCAAGCTAATGCTTTGCAATGCATTAGTCCAACCATTTTAATGTAGTTTTATATTACAAACTATATTAAAAAAAATGTAACATGATTCACAACGCGATTGGCTACACCGTTCCTATAGTTCACTGCACGGTTGACTGCGCGATTGATCGCTGCATGGTTCACTGCGCGGATTATGATTTTAGTAGTATGATAAGAATTGGCTACAATTAATGGTGCTTTCATTTAAATGTATGTAATAGATATATGTGCCTTGATATACATCTACATAGAAAATACAATGACACGTAAAAATTAAATACAATAAAAAGTATAAATATCCAGTAATATATATATATAATATATATTTATTTAAATTTAAAGTGATACATCAAAATTTGATATTCAAAATTTCATCCATCTCTCTTTTGAATACTTAAAGAGAATAAAATCCTTTATCTCTAAGATAGAATAAATCATTCATGCGCATGGACCAATCCTTGGATCCAAACATACGAGCTCTTTCCTTTCAGATTCCATTTTGAGTTGTATAAGTCCATCTCTATTTTCCTCTTCTTGTGCAAAGATACTAGCCAAAGATGAAATTCCCTTTGTTGTTTCTGCTAGAATCTTACTTTTATTTTTTGGTCTTTTTTCTTCTCCATCTCCCCCACTCCGCATGCTTGCGCTCTTTTCCTTCACAGTTGAAGTGTCACTAGACATGTTTAGGCTCATTTGGTCCACTATGTCTTGGCACCTCTTGAGTGTACACCTTTTGGCATAGGAGTCAGTACCTTTGATTTGATCTAAAAAGTCCTTTGACTGAAGGGTTGCCTTCTCTGAATTTTCCTCATTACTAGTACCGGTTTTCAATTTCTTTAAGGTATCTCTCAATTTTTCTTTAAGAGACTCAGGTTGGAAAGTGGAGTTTGAAAAGTCCTTTTGATAGTTAACTTAAACATCCTTCCAAACCTTGTTTGGAATGATTTGAGTGCAATTTGTATTTTTATTTCAATATTCATGAAAATAATTGTGGTAACTTGAAACCAAAAAACTTAAATGAAAGTTATCAATCAAATAACCTCTAGTTTTGGGATTTTTATTCTTTTTTGCCACTACTGCTTGAGCATGCTGGTCAATGGTGGATTGCAATGAACTCTTAGAGATGTGATATTGCCCCTCTAAGGGCTGCAATGGACTCTGAGAGCTTTGAAAATGCCCCGGGGAAGCATGCAATGAGGTTTGTAAGCCTTGACAATTTCCTTAAGACAAGCTACTTCTCCCCAAAGCTTGAGCCATCCAAAGATCATCATCTTTTTCTTCTGTTCTGACTAAAGCAGGATCAAACATATATCCCTACAAACAGAAATAATACAAATTTAAACTCTAAGACTTAAACAAAAGGAAGTTCAATGTACCAATCTAACCAAATTAAACATGCACAATCAACAAACAATCACAATCAAATCAACCACATGAAATCATGCCAAACCAAACTAAATTCTACCAAAAATACACTAGGAACAAACTAACACAAGCAACAAACTAACATAACCAGCAAATAAACAATAGCAGTAAACAAACACATCAAATCAAGCCAAAGTCCATCAAATGAAGTCAAACAGCATAAAACTCACAATACAGTCACACAGTGCATGCGAACAAGTACATCACCTCATACAAAGCACATCAGATCACATCAGATCAAACCAAGCTCATCAGATAAAACCAAACGGACATATAGAAACAACAAATAAACTGTAGAAAAAACCTCAACAACAAACCCTCTTCATCTGACAAAGTTCACAATACCATTTTGGAATTAACTCAATGTAAATCATTGATTAGGGTGCTCTGTACTACAAGTACAACAGGTACCGGAGAAGTTTGTGGAAAACTTACTGGAAGTCAGTACTCTCACTGCAAGAGCTTCGCAGAGCACCTCGCTACTCTCACGACAACAGGTACAAAAAATTGGGAAGCAAACTTACCGACGACCTCATCTCGTGAATGTTGGTCCCGGCTCCCGCTCCCGGCTGTTGCTCTCCATTGGTCCTTGGTGCTCCTGCATATAGGCTACTTCTCCTCGCCGCTCCTTCGTGCTGTAACTATTGTTGCTCTTGTCTACTACTGATGGCTGTGGGAGATGGTGTTGTCCCACACTCCGCAATGGCCCTCCGCTCCCCTTCAGGCTCTCTCCTCCCCTTCCAGCTCTCTACTCTCCCTCCGACATTGCATTCTCCCACGACACTACACCCCCCCTCCGACATTGCATCCCCCTCCGATACTGCACCTCCCCTCCTTCGACACTACACCCCCCCTCCTTCAACACTGCGCTCCTCCTCCGACACTGCGCTCCCCTTCTAGCACTCCTCTCCCCTTCCGGCACTCCCCTCCCCTTCTGGCACTCCACTCCCCTTCCGGCACTCTGCTCCCCCCCCGACACTACGCTCCCCTTCCAGCACTCCCTTGCCCTTCAGGCACTATGCTCCCCCTCCGACAATGCGCTCTCCTTCACACAATGGCCGAGCGCCATGCAAGTGTTCCTCCTCAGATTTGCCCTCCTCGTCACAAACTTCGAACTGGCTTGTTCTCCATACAAACTCCTCTCCTTTAAACTTTGTTGCATCTTAAACCTTCAGAATCCTTCTCCCTTCCAAAGCTCGCAGGCGGGAATCCACTACAACCCTAGTATCCCAACGTGCTTCTTTGACACCCCACATCACTCAATGTGGAACTTGTGACAACACTTGGCGCTCAATAAAAGCCAGGCTCAAATTGGAGTTTAGGAATTCTGGGGCTCAAAAACTAACACGTCCAGTGTTCTATTCAAGGTCTACAGTAAAACCCTACCAATGGACTCGACGACCTTGGCTTTTCCATTTCACAGGTCAGAAATTGAGGATTTGGGGTACTTTGCGGATAACTCTGATATCTCATTAGTGTTGCTCATTGGTGTTGGTCATTTGTCTCCAAGCTTTGAGCCGATGTGGAAGAGCATTTCTCAAGGTTTTTAATTTTTAGTCAATCACTTTGGAAGTCTCTTATCCGATGGGATCAATTTGAATACTAAACTCCAAAGTGCATCTCCACCATGCACGGCCTTCTCGCCCACACTAGACTAGGAGAAAGAGGGTAGGATATGCACACGGATTGTTAGGGACATGACCTCTACAACCTTCTAGTTTTTTTTACTTTAGATTAGACTTTTACTTTAAAAATCATTTTTTTTTCTTTTACTTTAGATCTTGCTTTTACTTAAGAAACCTTTTTACTTTAGATTAGATTATATATAGGGGTCGAGACTGAAAAGTCCTTCATTCTTGCCAACGCATCTCCTAAAGCCATCGCTCACCCCTCTTGTTGTTTGTATGCTCATCTTGTTAATCCAAGTTCATACCAATTTTTGCTCTTCTAGTTCTTCAAGGTTCTAGTTCTTGTCAAGTATTCTTATATCATGTATTCCAAACAGTTTGTTGAAAGTGACCTCACTTGAGTATCAAAGTTAGGGCCCTTTTTGAGGTTGCGGTTTACCCCCTCTAATTTAATATCTCATTTTGTCACAACATTTGAGTCTTGTTCTTCTTATAAGTGCAGCGGACAACCCTTTTCCCTGAAATTTTGAAGATTTGAAGGTTGCAATTTATCCTTTATTGTGCCTAGATTTTATTTTTGGTTATTCTCATCTGTATATATGACTCAAGACTTTATTATATATGAATCAGTCAAGGCTGAGTTGAAGGCTATCCTCAATGTTATCAACACGTTATCGATCATGACCACAACAATGGAAGCAGTCATTAGATGCCTTCAACAACATCAATCTCCTATCAACCTAGAGGAAGGAGATCTGCATGTATTTGACAAGATCCACTACCACAACGGTAGGAACTTCGTGTAAGCCCGCCTAAGAAATTCAATGGCACAGGCTCCAAGTTTCAAGGATTTGTTAATTAAATTCGTTTGATAATTGCCTTACAGTGGAAGCACTTCCCAACAGAAAAATCACAAGTCGAATAGATTGGGACCTTGCTTACGGGACAAACTTTATCATGGTTTGTTCCTTTGTTTGAGAAAGGTTCACTCGTTTA
Source organism: Bryoerythrophyllum caledonicum (assembly GCA_963971425.1). Classification (NCBI taxonomy): domain Eukaryota; kingdom Viridiplantae; phylum Streptophyta; class Bryopsida; order Pottiales; family Pottiaceae; genus Bryoerythrophyllum; species Bryoerythrophyllum caledonicum. The sequence continues at coordinate 62,691,057 of OZ020514.1, read as the reverse complement.
GAACAACTTTGACACTTTTTTGGAGGCCTTTGTGGAAGCAGTTGGTGAACATGACAAGGCTCGTTGGGCAACAACAAAAATTTGGTCCCTACAACAAAGAACACATTCTACCTCCGCTTATACCTAAGATTTTAGACAGCGTGCGTGCAACATCAATTAGGATGAAACAACACTTATGGGTCAATTCTATTGGGGTTAAAGGATACTTTGAAGAAGTTCTTGTTGTCACTCTCTGACCTCCAAACGTTCAATGAGGCAATTAGTCAAGTGCGACAACCAACTCTTCCAACGTCGCCAATACCAGAGCTCATGGACTCCATCAAGGGAGCAAACAATCCAAAAGACCTCATCTATGTCAGCAAGCACTCTGACTTCTCATTTGAAGGTTGCACATCTACATATTATCTCAATACGTGTCAAACATCTTACTTAAGAAGAGAAGAAGCGTCGAATGGATGAAGACTATGCTTGTCTTGCAACGAAGATCATCATAGAGTCCCCAATTGCCCAATAAAGCAAAATCATCATATTATCAAGATTAGACTTGCTATAGTCCATGAAAACAAAGATGCCCAACCACAATAGGAACAATGCGGATGGACAGTTCTATTCTACAACAACAATTAGGATCCTCTCTTTCCGCTCAACCTGTACCTAAGGTTTACAATTTCCTTGTCTTTTGGTCCTTAAAACTTAAAACCACTCATTTGTTGGATTCATGTGCATCTTCTTGTTTACTAGATAAAAAATTTGTCAAGAGCCACAAATTCCCTCTAGTTCAGAAATCTCAATCTGTCCATGTAAAAGTGATAGATAGACAATCCTTGTCTTCAAACAAGATTATCTATGGAAGGCCATAGTAGCCAAATTATCTTCAATGTCATTGAAACTTCATTTTACCTTATTATTCTTAGTGTCTTTTTGTTATGAAAATACAACCCATTTGTAGATTGAAAGTTGCAAAAGATGAGTTCCCCCTTTGTTTTGGAACATCTAGACAATAGCTTTCTAAATAACCTCTTAGCAAACATGTTAGAAAATCACAAATGAAAGAATCCCTCTTCATTGGGGCAACGGCGTTTGTACGATCCCATAAGGAAGGCACACTATTTGTAATCTATGCGGCTCCATATAGAAAAGAGAAGACGTCACGAGCCAGTATTTTGGAGGAGTACAAGGATTTTTAAGATGTGTTTTTGAAAGAGTATGCCAACATACCCCCAACTCACTGTCCATATGATTGTGCAATTGATTTGGAAGAAGGAGGGCAATCGCCTTTTGGCCCAATATACAACCTATCGCAAACGGGGTTGGCAAAATTAAGGAAGTATATTGACGAGAATCTGGTCAAGAACTTCATTTCCCACTCCAAGTCACCAGCTGAAACGCCTATTCTATTATTGAAGAAGAAGAATGATTTATTACAAATGTGCGTGGATTATCGAGGTCTCAACAAGGTAACAAAGAAGAATTGCTATTTACTGCCTTTGATCTCTAGACTTTTGGAATGATTCGAGAGTGCGAAGGTATTCACCAAGATTGACATGTGTGGAGCTTATAACCTTGTACTATAAATCCAGGAAGGAGGGAAATAGAAGACAACTTTTTGTATAAGATAAGCCCATTTTGAGTACAATGTCATGCCCTTTGGCCTTACAAATGCCTCAGCAATTTTTTAGAATATAATGAATGACATTTTTCAAGAGCACCTTGACGACTTTGTTGTCATCTAGTTAGATGCTATTCTAATATTTTCGAAGAATTAAGAAGATCATGAGAAGCACGTTTGTTTGGTCCTTGAAAAATTACGCAAGCGAGGACTCTACGCCAAGCAAGTGAAGTGTTTATTTCACCAAACCAAGATGAAGTTTTTGGGATTCATCGCAACTACGGAAGGCTTGAAGATGGACCCAAAGAAGGTGGAAGCTATAGAGTATTGGGAAGCTTTGAAGACGGTTCGAGACGTAAAGTGTTTTCTTGGCTTTGCTAACTTCTAGCGGATTTTCATCAAAAATTATCACTAGTGGCTACTCCGCCTACGTAGTTGACATGCAAAGACAAGCTTGATTGAGGGCCGTTAGCAGAGAAGGCATTTCAAGATCTTAAAACGGCATTAACAACCGCGTCAATCTGTGTGCACCCAATTTATACAAAGACATTCTATTTGGAGATTGTTGCCTTGGATTTTTCTTTAGGAGCTGCTCTTTCACAGATTGGAGAGGACAAGAAGCTTCATCCAATTGCGTTTTACTTTCGTAAGTTTTCTGCTGCAAAGATTAATTATGAGATCAATAATAAAGAACTTCTTGCTACTGTAGATGCTTTTCAAGAGTGGCGTCATTTTCTTGAAGGAGTTGCGCATCCAATGAGTATATATATAGATGACAAGAATTTGGAATACGTTATGCCATCTCGTGTTTTGAATCGGCGCCAAGGTCGATGGAATGTGTCGCTATCCCGATATGATTTTGTTATCACTTATGGACATGAGAAGCAACAAGGACTATGTGATGTTTCATTGAAGAGATTGTATCATACATCCAAGGCTGGAGAAGACCATTCGATCAATAGTGTAGATCTTTGTTGGAGCTAGAGCTATTTCACCTACACGACATTATTATGTCTGCACCACTTGATGTTGACTTCATCAATGAGGTGCGTTTTGCAACCAATGGAGATCTTGTGGCCCTTGACATCAAGCTTTGCCTCGGTAAAGACAAAAAATTTAAGGTAGAGGGAGATTTGTTGTACTTTAAAGAAACGTGTATTCATCCATGAAGGTTCGACACGGCTTCCAGTTCTTTAATTCCGCCATGACTTTTGAGCTGCGGGTCATTTTAGATACAACAAGACTTAGGAACTTCTCTCCAGAGATTTTTGATGGCCCAAAATGTGGAAGGATGTGAAGAATTTTGTTACCTCTTGTGAAATTTGTTCAAGGTCCAAGAATCCTCAGCATCGTTCTTATAGTCTCTTAAGGCCATTGTCTATTCCACGTCGGCCATGGTCTTCGGTCTCTATGTACTTCATTACAAATTTGTTGTTATCAAATTCATTTGAAAACATTTTTGTTGTTATCAAATTCATTTGACAACATTTTTGTTGAGGTGGATCGGTTTACAAAGATGGCACACTTTGTCCCTTACAAGATGTCTTTGTCAAGTAAAGACACGGCAAGACTATTTCTTGATAATGTCTATCGATATTATGATCTACCAGACGTTATCGTATCTAATTGGAGAACCCAATTTGTATCCGAGTTTTGGAGATCTATTTTTGAGATATTTTGAGTAGATATCAACCACTCTTCAGCTTTCTATTCTCAAACTGGCAATCAAACAAAACGGAATAATGAAATCTTAAGCAATATTTGCAATGGAGTATCAACTATCAGCAAGACAAGTGGATGACATATTTGCCGCTAGCAGAGTTTGCTTACAACAATACTTTTCATGCTTCAACTTAGCAAACACTATTTTATTCCAATTATAGTTATGATCCGAGCTTAATTTGTTGAGTTCACAGGCATATAGTAACGCGGGATTGGATGACTTTGCATGACAACTATCGCAAATTCAAAATATTTAGAAGCTTCAACTGCAAGGTGCCCAAGAGTCTTATACACATTTGTAGACAAATTTTGCAACCAAACAATTTGATTTTCAAGTTGGAGATAAAGTCTCGCTTCTTTGACAAAATATCAAGACCAAACGGCCTTATGAGAAGTTGGACTAATAGAGATTGGGACCATTCCTCATCCAATAGCAAATCAAACAAATGGCATTTTGTCTTGAGTTGCCAACTTCCATGAAGATACATCCAATCTTTCATGACTCTTTTAGAACTTGATGGAGAGTCATCATTTCTAGGAAGAGTACAACAGCCACCGCCTAGTATGGAGGTTGAGAATCACGAAGAATATGATGTGGAAAAAGTAATGGACTTGTGACAAAGGTGGGGCAAGTTAGAGTATCTGGCACACTCGACGAGTTATGATATCAACATGTGAACGTTGGAACCACCTCAGAACCTTGCAAACACGTCTAAATTGGTACAGGAGTTTCATCGAATTTATCCGGATAAGCCTAGTGCTCCTCTTGGAACTTGACCCTTAAGAGGGAGATAATGTTAGGAACATGACCTCTGGAACCTTCTAGTTCTTTTTACTCTAGATTAGGCTTTTCCTTTAAAAATAATTTTACTTTGCTTTAACTTTAGATCTTGCTATTACTTTAGAAATCTTATTACTTTTGAATAGATTTTATATAGGGATCGAGGCTGAAGAGTCCTTCAATCTAGCCAACGCATCTCCTGGAGCCATTGCCCACCCTTCTTGTTGTTTGTATAGTCATCTTATTTATCCAAGTTCATATTAGTTCAAGTTCATATCAGTTTTTGTTCTTGTAGTTCTTGAGAGAACTAGTTCTTGTCAAGTATTCTTATATCATGTGTTCCTGACACGGACAACAGATGGCGGTTTAGGTCTCAACAACAGCCGGAGAGATGCCCAATGATGCAGTCCAAGTTCATCTTCCGGCTTCTCTGTCAAATTACAGTTTTGGATAATGGTAGGCCACTCTCGTCTTGCCACGTGGCGGCAGAAGAGTGGTAGCCGGGCTTAAAGACTTTTGCACCCTCTTCACCATATTTTCACATATTCTTTGTTGAAGCGACAAGTTGGAGCATGGACTTGGCGCAGAATGTCGTATCTTCTCAGTGTGGTGGAACAATTGTGTAGTATCCCCACACCATCATGTTCATATTTTGCCGAGGTCCAGTGCTTCAATAGAGATGCTCTAAAGGGCCAAGTGTTTGTTTGGGAGACAAACTATTTCACTTTAAGTTTAATTATCTTTCATTCGATATGTCAAAATTTACAAAAAAATTAGTACAACATTTCATGTAAGTTAAAAAAAGATCCTATAGTTGCATTCTCAAAAAGTTAATTAGGTAGTTTTAAATCAATAGAGCAATGATTCCTCTAAAATATCTTGGTCCTTAATGGATTAGCTAGTTATATATAGGAAAGGAGGCATCCAATGAGGAGAGCCACGGTTGGGATGAAGTGATTCTACAGAACCCCCGAGTAACCAAATAAAATTTACAACCGATAATTTTAAAATTGGGGTATATCCAACTAACTTCCATTCCATACCATACTACTCAACTCCAAATGCAGGTTCGCTATTAGTCCCCTTACTTTTAATCAGCGCTTTTGAGGGGTATCTATTGGTAGCTACCAACTAAACATGGCAGCACACTTTGAAATTTCGGAACTAATTCAATTTTCAACAAAAAATATGAAATTACTTGGGTTGGAATTCAGAATCTATTGGCTATAAATAAAAATTGAGTTTATTATTATTTTTGCTCTGCATATATGCACATAGCTTAACTCCTAGAAAATATAAATCTCTGCATCTACCATACAATTTTTTGAATTTCAAAAATATGAGAAGGATTTGATATGCAAAACTTAACTTCAGTGCACATGTGCCTAACATGGTCCTTTTTAAGTTGAAATTAGAAAATCACGGATCTTTGTGCAAAAGAATGCCATAGAAGGTGGTCGAAGTTTGTTGAAGGTGTTTACTATGACCTCAAGAAGAGTTTATGTCTCACTTTGAAGGCTAATGTCTTTCAATCCGTGCAATCAAACTGATAAATTTTTTTACCACATACACTTGTACAATTCTAATACAAGATCCTACAATTAAATATGTAAAAAAAAGGTTTGCTTGCATTTTGTATTGAATGCATTGAAATTGGCAGTTTTCAATGATTTTGGGTGCTAAAATGTCTTGGGCCTTTAGAGATTAACTTGTTGGTTACGGGAGAATTTATTTTAAATTAAAACTTTCTCTCTTTATATTCCTAACATGCCTACTATAAATGGAATTTCATAGTGCACTCGATAGATTTTTCTTGAAAGTCCTTCCTAGAGAGGAAAGAAATGGAAATGGCAAAATGAAAGTTAAATAAAGAAAGAAAGTAGGCATGGGGAATTTCATGCTCCATTTTCCAACACAAATGAATTGCATGGAAATTATTGCTCTTGGGCCCTATCTAATGCAAGCTAAAGCTCCCCCATAAGATTTGAATCAACAATGTCGAGCACTCAATCCAATTCAAAATATTGTTGTTGATATGTTGTACACATGTCTTCCATGTCTAAGATTTAGTATGAATTTAGACAACTTAGTAAATATAATCAGGATCGAAACCCTAAAAGCCATACAGTTAAAAAATTTAATAGTATAAAAATAAAATTGTGTCAACCATATTTGAAATAGTGCACAAAACAATCATACCGAATTTGTTTTCACTTTCTACCATGACAACCTACTAAAAGATTCAACAAGTTTTACTTTTTGCGTTACAAGTGACAATTTAAGAATATATTTTTGGTGAAAGATGGTAAGGGAATTTTCCGGGTTAATACAACCGGTTATATAAATTTAAGGGATCAACTTTTCTATTACTAAATCTTCCTTTCTTTTCTTTCGGGAGCTAAACTTTTCAAGGCTCTAATTCGAAAATCAATCGCTTGATATTTCATTGCATTTTTTAGTACAGAAGTGAGGTTGTAGATTGAAACAATCTCCCTAAGAGAAGCAAATATTGCTCGAGCTTGTGTTAATTTATCCGCTACTGATGAACTAGAAAAATATAAATTGGGTAGGCAATGATAAGAAACAGATTCCAAAAGACCTCTTATTAAAAAGGTCCGAATCAAACCATAGACAGGAATGAAAAAAACACCGTTACTGACCGAAGCCACAGGAGGGAACCTAGTCTAATGTGTCCCTGTTGACACCGCCTTACAGCCGGTCAGCCTAATCGAACAAGCTGAAGCCCATGTCCTGCAAGAGAAAAAGACACTACAGTATAAGTATAGTATACAAACAGCAATCCCTGGTAATCAAAGGGGGAAAACAATGCAGTGAAAAATCACCGTGACAGGAACATGTATATATACAAGTCGTCGCTAACGTTACAAAGGGGTTTCAAGAAAAAGTATACGATCTTGTGCTATCTAAATGTAGGGAATAGTTGCAACATGTATAAAAGTCTAAAAGGGCGTTACAGTGCATTCCCTTAACAAACGAGTATGAAGCAGGTTTTATAATAGAGAGGTTTATGCATGAACTAGTTTCACATCATTCAATCAGCATCACTAACAAGGCGAAGAAATGGAACGAATGGCTGCAAAATATACCGAGTTTGAAAGGGAGAAGACCATGCATTCAGACAGGTTTAGATATCAGGTCACGTCCGTTCATGACTAAGGTTGTGATCATAATGTTCAAGGCCGGAGTCAGTGTTATGAAAGTCATTTGAAGAGAACTTACGTCGTCAGACTCTTCTTTGGGCTCCTCCTTCGCCTCGTCCTTCTTCTCCTCAGCAGCAGCAGCTGGCGCGGCAGCGCCAGCTACGGAGGACACAACCACACCGCCACCACCGCCTAAGGGTACGGACGCGAACTTCTCCTTTCCGGCCGCGATCACCTCCAAAATGTCCTTTCCTTCCAACTCCGACAGCAGAAGGCTGACCCTATCGGCATCAGCATCGGCTCCAACTGTGCAAGTCAAGGGAAAGAACATTCAAAACCCTAACTTTCAGAAAACATCTCACAACCTCAGCAGCCAGGTCGAGAGTGAAACCCTAATCACGATAAATCATCACTTAGCGGAATCCAATCACCACACCGGAACTACTATACAAGTTATAATAACAGTGAGCTCGAATGTATGCAAACCAAAACCCTAGAATCGTGCCTGTAGTGTAACTGCACATTACATACTAGAATTTGAAGCTCCATTGTTAGAATAGAGCAACCAAAACCCCAACTCTTACACATCTCAATAAACCTGAACGCGAACACGTAAACAACAAAAAAGCGAAGGAAATTCCTAGAATCGTGACCGAGACATTCTTAAGGCTCGAAGCTCGCATCACAACCAACAAACGCGAGCTCTCACAACTTTCAACGGCATTAAACTCTGATACACGCATTTAGAGAAATAAAAACTTAAGAATCATGGACCCCTACGATCATGACAAAACAAATCAGGCATGATATGGTTAAAAAATAGCACCAAAACCACAACCACGAGCTCTCACACATCCCAACAACACTAAACACACACAGAAAAACCCTAGAACCACGCACTGAATTGGAGCGCACACCTGAGGCGAGGATGGCATCGATGTCCTTGGTGGACGGAGAGGCGTTCCCGCCCAAGAGAGCCAGCAAGTAGGCAGCGACCACCTTCATTTTGAACGCGCGATGGAAAGCTACGGGAGCCGCTGTGAAGGAGACGCAGCGTTAGAGAGCGACCCATGCTTCACTGCAGAGCTTGTCTCCCCGACCTAATTGTCATCAAGGGCCCGGATCGACCGTTTTCAGATCGAACGGTCAAGATACGTCGTCAACTTTGCCTGAAACCGTTCTTCATCAAAATGCGATGTTCTCTGCTCCGTTCACCGTCGTTATTCATCCAAACGTGCTCTCACCTTTGGATGAAGAGAGCATAGAAATTCGACGCAGAAAGATGATGTTGTCGCAATCGTATTCAGAGCTTTGAATTGACAAAATTACAGAAGTTGTTGAGAGTTATTGCTCCCGGAGAGTTGCGAGAGCTCTGTAGTCACGTTTTTGGCGAGATTTAGAGGTTAGGATTTTGGCAGAATTTGAATTTTGGTTTTGCGATGTCGTATGATGCGTGGCAGCAGATCGGGAAGGCGATGGCGGGGACGTATGCGCTCATGGGCCTGGCGTGGTGGTGGGACGAAACGGCTCCACTCGGATGGTGGACTCTCAAACCCCGCATCAAGGTACACGCGATTTCTCACCGAAAGCTCACACCTAATCGCTTCCTTCTCTTCACCTTAATCCGCTCAAATTCTTAATCTACTGATACATAATCTGCCGAAATTCTTTCTCAATTCGTGAGCTTCTCCCCTCACGTCGTCTTTCTCTCTCCAGGAAGAGCGGGAGATGGCGGAGCAGTACGAGCGCAGGGTGTTCCCCTACCCGGGGTACACGGAGGCCGTGAAGGAGTTCATAGAGCGCGGGGGCACCTCGGGGACGACCATCGGGACGAAGTCGGACCGGGTGAGCGCCGGGGATGACCGCGTCTCGGAGCTGCAGAGGGCTGAGTTCGAACGCGAGGCGGGGAAGCTGTGGATGCGCATGCAGCAGGAGGCTATGAAGGAGTTTCAGGAGCAGGGGTTGGAGCCCGTGGTTGCGGAGCCGGCCAGAGCGTGAGGTGAGCCCTGCGGTTCTGTGGAAGCTGTGGGTGATGTTAGGTTTTCGCAGAAGTTGTGCATGATGTTAGGTTTTCGCAGAAGTTGTGGATGATGTTAGGCTTTTGCTGAAGTTGTGCATGATGTGAGGTTGTGCTTATGGTGTGGATGTTAGGTTTGCTGAAGTTGTGGATGTTAGGTTTGCTGAAGTTGTGGATGCTAGGTTTTGTGCTCAAGTTGTGGATGTTAGGTTTGCTGAAGTTGTGGATGCTAGGTTTTGTGCTCAAGTTGTGGATGTTAGGTTGTAGCAGAAATGATGATGGATATTAGGTTGTACTGTACAGGAGAGAGTGGGGTGTATGTGGGAGGAGAAACCCTGATTCAATGTATTGATGTGATACACTCGGACTTTGCAGAAGTGATGTTTTAGGATAGGAAGAGGAGAGTGCTTGTGGCAGAAACCCTGATTTACTCTATTGATATCACATATTTTGACTTTGCAGAAGAGATAACGGATAATAGGTGTTAGCGGAGAAAGGGGATGTAGTTTGAGCCTGTGGTTGCGGAGACGGCGAGAGTGTAAGGTGAGGTGATGGGGATTCTGCAGAAGTTGTGGATGTTACGTGTTAGCGAAGTTATGGATATTTGAGTTTTGCGGAGTTAAGGGTATTAGGTGTTTGCAGAAGTGTTGGACGTTAGAAATAGGTCTTAGGATAGAAAGTGGAGAGTAAAGAAGATTATAACATAGAAATGTATGTCTTAACCCCTAAAGGACCATTTTGACCTGCGGGGCACAAATTCATTTTGGGCAGGTTCCTAAAAATCTATTTTTGAAGATTACTATTTAGTAAGAATAGAAGTAAGAATTATCCCTGTAAGGAATGTTCTCTTTCTTTTTTTGAACTTACTAGGTAAAAGTTATGGTGCTTCTAACATCAAAAGGTAGTTCATTTTGGCAGTTGGGTAGGGCACTATAGTGATGAATAGTGGTGTTGTAGAGTTGACAATTGCACTTTTTGAGGCGGGTAGTCGTGAAGGAAATTTCTCATCAACCTTCATTGTTTGTTGAACTTGTCTGGGCATAGTAGAAAAGAACAAATTTCTGCTCTTCTAATGCATATATTAATATTAGGTGGTTTTGGTGAAACATAAGGCCCGGTCTAACTTTAGGGGTTAACATACAATGCACATTAATTTTCTTGATTTCTTTCATGCAAGACAAATACAGTACCTTCCAGATCTTTTATCATGCAATCCAAGCAACAAATGGTTAAGACTAACCTATCACTATTTTGGAGTCTTGTGAATACTAGAGTATGCCATATATTTTGGTAGTTAAGAAGTGGACGAATCGGATGAAATAGCTACATTTATCTTCAATTAGTGATTAATGGCACTTAACACAGCTAAGTTAGTGTTTTGGATTTGAATGAGCCCAATTTAATTAAAAGTTGTGTTTAAATTCAAATTTCAAATTCAGAGCAAAATCCCACTAATGGATATAAATTAGAATAGTTAGAGGATAAATTGGTGGTTTAGGTTGTGGTTAGAATTATAAAATAATATTGGATATTTTTCAAACAACTTATTATTTGTGGAAGCAAGGAGTAGCAAAAATAGGTAAGATATTAGTATCAATTAGAAGTGCAAAAATTATTAGTGTTAGATGTTCACTTACTCCTCCCATAAGTTGTACCTCCGCTAAATCATAATGCTACTAATATATAACCTTAGCTAACTATAACCTCAACTAAGTTCTAACTAGTGTTGCCATGTGACTAGTGTTGGCGTGTCTAAGAATTAAAGCACAAAATTGGTAAATTATGTTGTTTTATGTTTTTGAGACTTGTCCTGTAACGAAAGATTGATGACCACAACAGATCAAAAGTCCAATTCAACATCAAATACTAAAAAAATATATACAAACAAGCATACATAGTATATCCTCAAGAAAAGTAGTATGAAATCATTCATGTAGTTAAACGTCTCGCACTCCACAAAAGAAGAATCCACAAGTAGTCTAGGAGAATGTGGACCCTTTACTAATGATAAACAATTACTTACAAGCAAATGTAATCACTAAACATTCTCTAATTCACTCACAAAGCTTGACTTGACAAAGACGTCATGTCAAGGATGTATGCGGCATATCCACGTGCCCACCTAGTCGACGAAGAGACCTATCCAACTATGACCAAACAGTACTAACAAGATTAAACTCCACAATAATGTCGTGTAGCAAAAGAATTGTGTAGCATCTGGGCTTCGTAGCATAGGCGCTAAACTGGGTTGCAACTTTAAAGTAGCAAACGCTTGCTGTTGCTTCCGTCTTCAAATCCATGATTGATCCTTTCAATGTGAGGATAGTCAACGGCTTAACTATCAAGCTAAAATTCTTGAAGAACCGGCGATAATAATTTGCCAAGCCAAGAAAAACTCAAAGTCATGATACGTCATTTGGAGGATTTGCTCACGCCATTTACAAGCTTGAAGCCGTGATTAATGGGTGTAAGAGCCAAACGTTGCGGCATCAACGAATGTGGGGGCGCCAAGTAGGTGATGGATGTATGTTCGATCCTCACACGCCTCTGTTCGTGTATATCACAATGGGGATATATTCTCAGTAATGTAACATGGTGGCGTTGATTGGTAGCTGATCGACCACATGATGAGCCTAATCAAATCTGTAAAGAGCCTCAACCATGGATCATCTAAGCCACGTCCACTAACCGCCCGTGAATAGCCTTGGCAAGGCTAATTGGCAATCACCAAGTTTACATGACCTATCCGGCGCAGATCATCCTCACTGATTAACGGCACATCGCGTAGCAACTTGCCTAAACACCTCCAAATGGCAGAAGATGATATCTGCTCCGAACACAACGACAGAAGATGCTAAATGTGATGGTGAGTAGTACGGTTGGCTACAAAACCAATATCCACGTGGATATATTGGCATACCTTGAGCCCGGCCTTTAACAGAGTTGCAAGCCCCAAATCGATACCGACAAATTCTTCTACAAGGGGAATTCTCTTATCTGGAGGTCGCCACTATATAGTGCGAGCCAACAACGGAGAAGAAGAGTCCATTGAAAGTTGTTGAGCATCAATAGAGTCGACAATCTCTCGAGTGCGACGTATGAACTTCAATTGGTTTTCCAAAGAAGAAGTAGATTTTTGCAATGACGTGCAGAGACTTCCAGTGGTCTATGCTCACGTAATTCCGCTTCCCTAGACATAAAAGCATATGGATTTTCTAAAAGCGTGGAACCACATTACATTTTGGATGTGATCCACCGCGAAACTGAGGGAAAAAAACGCTTGTTGATCCACCAACATGTCATAATTTGTGGCGTCAATTACAGCGCACTAGAGAGATACGTGTGAGAAGAATGGACTAGTGGCTACGCCGAACATCAACTGCAACGGATGTCAAGTGTAGCCCCTGGCCTTCTTTGTGCCCCGAACCGATGTAACAATCCTAAATGGGAAGGTTTGAGGTCCGAAGCACCTAGACCCAAATCTTGGGCTAGCTGCATGTCGATCATCACTAGCTAAGCTCCGGAGTCCAATATAACATGATGGGGGATAGCTCGAGTGGGGCTTTTGTCCGTACGACCAACCACCATGACTACATTATCATTCATCAAACCTATCACCCTTGGACGTACACTACGTCGTTTCCATGCCGACCGGGCTGCAACTTATGACAAATCATCTACTTTAGAGATCAATGGTTGATCTCTGGACGATTGTTCCATAGGTGTGGACGTGGCATTGGCCTTGAACGCGAAAATGGCCTCCGCTGCCAGGTTTGCCCGCAATTTCACCAAATCGTCCTCAGTGGATTGAGCCGTTACACCTTGCAACACCTCTAAGGATGGCTTGCACCTTGCCCTCTAACATACTACCCGCCAAGTGAAATGCACCAGATGGTTGAAAATCTAGTGTTAGAAAATCCACACCAGCAAACACTGGCAACTGCAACGCCTTATACGCCAAAGTGTGCGGCATTTCTACGGCTAGAAGAAATCGATTGGACTGGGGTCAAAGTCGAAGCGGCAGTAGAAGTCGTTGCATCGGCAATGCTCAATAAAAGAGGTAGCCGGGACTAATCAATGTGGTCCGGTAAATCCGTGTGGCGTGGACAGCCACTATCACTTGGCACAGAGGGAGGAGGTGACACCGCCTGTGTAGTAGTTTGAGTACAAGTAGAAACTGATGCCACCACGTCCCGTGAAGTGCCATACAAATACTGACCTAGGGCTGAAGATGAGCCCTGACCCCTCACCAGAGACTCTGTGCCGGCCACTTGTCCCAAAGAAGCCATTGCGTTCATCTGCTACTTCAGCTCGGACAAAGCTAGCGTGTATGCCGTGAGCCGTGAGCCACATAATGAAATTTTCTAATTTTAAAAATAATTTACTAAAAACATAACAAAATAGAGTATTTTGAAAGCAATATTTACTAAAATAGCATGCACAAAAAAACCTATGACCGTGGAGTAGGGTTCATGTATGGCGCGAGTAAGACTTATAACCGTAGGTTGATAGATACGAATGCAATATTTGGAGACAGTGGTATTTAACTTTATATTGATTTGAGTACAATTAATATTCATGGATGAAAAACAAAAATGAAATAGAAGAAAAAACACCATTTTAAAGCAAGTAAATTTTGTACACAAATGTAACAAACTCGAGTAGTGGCCCTTTTAGTCTCACCACATTTTCATTACAATTGTCAGATGATCATACAATGTAGCTTCAATGTAGTCTACTACTAATAGAAGACTGTGTGCTTCACAAAAAGGATTTGTAAAACTCCCTTAATCTCCTTGAAGATGAAACTAGGGGCATGCATGAAGACATCCATATCAGGATCTAAACCGCAAACTATGGTGAATACATAATACAGATGCTTACAATATATCTATTGTCCACGTTTGCCGAGTGACTTGTTGATCATGTCCATGAAAGATGTACAAACACAATTGGGAATTGGCCAATACTAAGCACGTACTTTGAAACCTTCGAAATGCTTCTGGACTCGAATGACAGAATGCAGCCAAACCATGGAGGAGGAATCATATGAATTTTACATATCTTGACAACCACGGACAAAGCAGATGCACAACTATTTTGATGTGCGACAGTAGGAGCTTTGGGATTTCTTCGAATGACCTTTCCAAATCGCTTTGATGGATGCACGGTAGGCTCCTCCGGGGTCGAAAATGATGAGAAGTCCAATGGCCCTCCTTGATCCCTAAAAAGTTTTCTAGGAGACAGCTCCATGCGTTCGGCCAATCGGAATTCGGCGTCTTCTAATGCAAATATCTCTTTCTGGCTAAGATTGGTGCCGATCTTCACTGGCCATACACTAGGAACGTCTGGTTTGGAGACAACCCATTTCCTTCTAGTGCCCTTCACACATCTCTCGATGTGATCATTACAAAATAAGAACTGCATCTTCTCAATCCGGTTCTTTTTGTAATTATCTATTGTACCTGTGTAAGTTGGTGCGTAGTATTTTTATCATCTTTGACAATCCGTGCTACACTTCTTCGTTGTGATGGCCTACTAAGCGAAACAGGCTTTCGCAAATGTCTTTGGAAGGCGAGCAATATGCCATGCAGTCTCATTGTCATAGTTTGTAGAGTCAGTATTCCTCCGGAATACACTCAATCGTCACTAAGTACTTCCAAAGTGAACCACTCCGGTTTCGTTCCCACAGAGATCTTTTTATCCTTTTAGATTATCCAAAACAACTAAGCTATTGATCACCTAGGTTAGTATTCTATTTCGTAACGGCTTCGGATCCTTCCGGATTCCGGAACTCAAACAGAGCTTGCCGGAACTAGTTTCCGGAAGGTATATACAGTTGTTTTCGGAAATGATTTCCGGAAATCTCGAGGGTAGTTAGATCTACCTCTGTTCCTCCTCGGAGCGGCTTCCGGAAGGTTTAAACGAGTGACCGGAAGGCTACTGATCCTATTTTGTGTAAGTGGTCGGATTCCCCACTGCCTTGTGACTTTTAGTGGCTAGACACCCACTGCCTCGGAGTTTATAGTGACCGGACAATCACTCTCTTACTCCACTAACTGGTGATATGGTGTTGCTACTGGACTTAAACTCTCATGACATCCGGAAGGCCTTCCGGATGCGGTCACACAGAAATAAGTCTGGACTACAACGACGTTCCGGTAGGACTTTTGTAGCCCTCCGGAGAAAGTGATATAGTTTACTTGGGAGGACTCCTTCTAGACTCACTTAGCAGGCTTTTCCTATCGTGGGGGATAAATTCCGGCTTTTAACCAAAATCCGGGTTCACACGGATTATTCCGTGCCCTAGGGACTACCAGGAACACCTCTGCAATATATCTCCACCCCTCATGGATTCTTCTGGACTTTGAAGGTGCCTAGGAACACCTCTGCAATCTCCTCCAACTATTCCGGGCGCTCTTCTACTGGAGATCCAAGCCGGTTCACTCCTAAGTGCAACAAATATCCCTCTCTTCAAAGAAACTTGCACAACATGTACCACAACAATGGACCTTGAATCTCACACGGAAAACAACTTTCTTTACAAGCACTAGGTAGCAAATTCAGTAATAGCTCCGAAATATATTCAACGTAAAGGAAAAACAAGGCCATGAGTCGAGCGGACTCATTTTACTTAGTACTAGCTAATCTACCTAATCATAGTATTACCTAACCTGCAAGAAATCCGGAAGATCCTGTCCTGAAGAAATCTTATTCCTAAAGGTCCGGGATTTCAAACCTGAGATCCAAAAATTATGGATCTCAAATCCGGAATTTCCGCCGGTCAACAATTCGAGTTTCCGGTTATAGATAGGCTGGTAGCCGGATGCAATCGCGAGTCCCATCATTAATCGCTACAACAAACCTAACAACCTGAAACTAACTAATTGTCACTTAACCTAACTAAGGGATTCTCTTGTGCCGTCCACTCCGGCGTATCGGAGAGGCTCCCATAGTCTGCTTCCGGCCACCGCCCTTATCCGGAGTTGGATCCGGTACTGGTCCACTTCCGGAAGCTGGAGCTTGTGGTTCCGGTTGATTGGTTGAAGGCGCCGCCTACGTGGCCTTCTTTGCTGTGTTGGTGCGGGTTCCATGTGCTCTCTTGAGGCTGGTGGTTGTGTTCGGATGGCCACTGGATAGGGGAGAAGTCGTCTTCCGGCGACTGAAGGTAGGCGGGGAAAGCGGGGAAAGCGATATCCGGAAGGTGGGGGGAGTCTCCTGGAATAGTGCTGACGGAAGGGGGGTCTTCTTAGCCGTTTCTGGATTGTTGGGAGGTGCTTTGCTACACGGTCCACGAGAAGCTGTGGCCGGTGTGTCCATTGCCTCATCTACAGGCTGCTTACCTTTTCCAGAGGATTCAGGGGCCTGTTGTGACGGTCTGGTTGCATCTGGGGACGAGGTAAGGTCGATGGTTGGGTTTGGCGTCTCCGGCTTCTTCGGAACGACGGTGCAGACCGCGTTGCCGGCTAGCAGTTGCATCTGTCCCCAAGTCTTCTCCATCTTCCGGGCGTGGTCCAGAAGGAACCGGATGATCTGACACCGGTTCACCTTACCTTCCTTCTCTAGGCGCTCGTTGAAGAGGATACTCCGGTTGACAGTGTCAACCAGGAAACTTAGCGCTTCCCGGACCTCGCCCAAGGCTTGAGCTGATGCGACAGCTCTGTCTTCTGCTGCCTTCCGGGCTTCTTGGGCTTCTTCCTACGCTGCATCCGCCTTCGACAGATCATGCTACATTTTCGTTCGGGCTTGGAGAAGGACTCGGTGGTGCGCTTCCATCTGCTCCATCCGGAAGTCGCTCTCCCCGAGGCTCTTCAGTCGTGGTATGATCTCCTCCGAATTCTCGATCCGGAGCTCCCCCATAATGGCGTATATCAGGGAGGTGTTGTCGTTAAGGTGTTGGTTGATCCGGGTGGCCCGCCATGCCACATGCTAAAGCAGCTCCATGATGTCCTCCTTGTGTCTCCCGGTGAGTGTCGGAAGGTCCGGAGTTCGGCATCGCTTTGCGCGCTTCGAAGGTCGTGCCCCGTCTTCGCTTTCCGGAGCCGGGTCCAGACAGGTGGGTGGGGAGCTCATCGGAGGTTGTTTCGGTTGCACCAAGCGACTCCTCTTCCGTGTCGGGGACGTATCCGCCGGAGGCGGCTCCGTATCTTCTTCATCTTCTGAACTGGTCTCGACCCCGCCGTACTTCTGAATGGTCAAAAGCTCTTCATATTCGTCGTGCTCCTCCAGCTTGCGAAGCTCGTGCCGGTGGTCAAGTAAACCGGTAGAGGCGACCCCGCTTTCCGGTTTCGGTGAAGGTTCTTGATCAGCCGCTCCACCAAGTCTTGCATGAGAGATGCCCAGTCGACGGTAATCTTCTCCCGCATGGCTCACAAGAATGTTGATGCTCACTTCAACACCAAACGCTTGGGTTTCTCCGGGTGAAAGATAGGGTTTAGAAACCCTGTCACGATCCGGGTCTGTAGGTCAGTTAGGTCACCGATTGAGTATCCTTCCTTCCGGTCAGCTAGTCCTCGGAACTCACCGTCCGTGAGGTCATCCTTCCATTCCACCACCTTGATGTTCCCATCATCGAAAGCATAGGTCCGCTTCCACTCTGCCCGGGTCCACTTCTCCGGCTGAGCTCAAAGACTTCCGTCATACTGGTTATCGGGAGCGCGGATCAACTCCGTCACAATCCTCTCGTCTTTAGTCCCCCATGCTGCCGTCATCAGACCGGAGCACCCCATCTTGTCCAGAAAGTGGAACAAAGTGTGAAGGTCTCGGTCCGTCGTTGGGTATTTCGGTATCACTCTCACGATGGGTGGTCCTCCGGTGGCAGTGCTCTTCACTTTCTCCTGTTTTTCGGCTTGCTCGCCGGCCATGGTGCTCTCCCGACAGTCCTCCGGTCGTACCTGCACGCACTAACCTCACAAGAACTCTCCAACTACTACCGGATGCTTGAAGAGCAACCGGCTTAGATACCAGCAGAAGGAGGAAGGAAAAGGAATCGAGAAAAGCGCGGAGAAAGAGAAGAAGAAGAGAAGATAACTGTTTTGAGAAGTCCCGTCGGTTGCCTCTTTTTATAACGGCCCTGAAGTACGAGATTTCCTAACGGCTCTGACGTCACTATTGAAGGCATCATTATGACGGTTTTCGAACCGGTAATCATCTGAATTCTTCTCCCGGTTCCACGTCCCTCCGGAATGTTCAGAGTATAGCCGGATTCCGTTGGCCCCGGCCTTCCAGAATACATAGTTTGTTAGGGTTATTAAGCACTTAACCGGCTTATCACATATCCAAGCTTCTAGTTTCTAATTCCGTACTACATTAATCTATCTTACTTATCTTTTACTACTAAATTTTTTTATTTATGCCGGAATTTAAGGTTAACTTCCGGAAACCTGTGGGAACGACTTTCCACACTCATCAGAGTCGGTTTCGTAGACAGCCTTAACATGTTCCACCCTCGCAGCTGGTGCAAGAGTTTTAGGGGAAGGGAGAACAACCTTTGGTGCCACTGGAGCTTCCTCAAAAACATCTTTGTCGGAAGTGAGGTCATGGATAGTACGCGAAAATGGTTGTTTCTGAAACCGAGGACGGGAGATGCTGATCTTATCCGGCCTGTGTGAGTCAAACTCAGATCCCGGAGGAAGATCTGCCTTTTGCTTCAATGACATAAAAACCTCTCCCCCCTCTAAATGGGGATCACGAGTGCAGAACTCATTACCTCCAGGCATTTTTGCGAGGGCCTCATGTAGAACCTTGGAGATACCAGAGCAATGAGCGGTACGTTGAGCAGTTCGAAGTCGGAGTTCATCTTTTTCCAGTCCCGTACCTGGCTTCTCACCCTTCAAGAATTGATAGTATGCAACCACTTGCATGAAAGCACGAACCATATCATCAACAGTTGCCTCGTACAGATCTGTACTTCTTTTCCCTGATTGTTGTAACCATTTATTGTGTACGGATTCTACAAGGTTGCACAATGGCATTTTGGCCAATTCTGCTTCAGAAAGAGCCTGCAGAAGTTGGAAGACACGTAAGCACTATGAGCTCAGGAAACATATAGTCAGTTGAACCCTTAGATAAACAACCGCACCCTTAAGAGGAAGGGCTTGCCAAAACATGCTCATTCAAATGTAGTAATGTCAAGAAAGAACTTACAAGTTCCATAAAGCCTCCCCACTGTCTATATTGGAAATGCCAAAACGCGAGCCAGAGGTCTAGACAAACAAAACCTTCATCTCTTGTTGCTCCTAATGACAACCACCATGATTTGATAGTTGTATACTTAGTGTCTGCCTCCTCGAGTATCTTGGCATTCTTGTATTGCTTGCAAAGTTGTCGGTGTTGTTCTTGGAGGTTGGCTCGAATATCCGCCTTTGTATGTTTTTCGAGAGATTGTGCCCAGTGGAATAGACATGTGCGCTCTCGATTATCCATGGGCTTCTTTGCATTCCCATCGCCGTACATAATGCCGACTACATTCCAGTTTGCTTGAGCACTGACCGCCATGAAGCCCTTAAACGTGACGTCATAGATACCATGCCTAGCTGCCACTGCATTGAGATTCTGCCAAAATATTAGTTGTGCTGCTACATCTTCAGACTGCATGTCACAAACTGCAATCGTCATCACATGGCAATATGTTGAGTCATAGACATGGCATGCCATAGTTATCCAGTCCTTCGCTCGTTTCACGTGATCGAACATAATCCAAGCGTCTCCAAGGTCGCCGTGTGGTTGCATACGTCGTACTAGGTCTACACCGCTTCCTGGTCCTACTTCGGCCATCTTTAATAGGAATACTTTATCAGATTCTGTTCCTTGACCTGGAAACTTGTTCTCCTGAATGAAGGTCCAATTGGAAGCCCCTCTCAATTTGGTAATGCTGTCCATTACACCGAAACGTCTCAAATACCTGAACGTAGTGACCTCATTGCGAATACTTGGGGACGTCATCTGCTTGAACTTATCTAGCATGGGTATAAGCTCTTCAAATGGAAGAGTCCTTTGAGGAACGCCTTCATAACAGAGTAATAATTCTTCTAGAAACTCCTTGCTAGCCTCAAGAACTATGGCAGAATTTGTTGTAGTAGGTGTTCGTTCTACCTGCTCTCTAATGAGGCTACAGAGCTTCACGGATGACTCTGTGCACATCCCTAGTTTTACTGGGTAATCGTGTGTTCCCGAATGGACACATGCACAAGTCATTTGATCATGGCCAAAGGCATAGTAAATTATTGCCATGTATGTTTCTAAAAATGTAGGGGGGTGTTACACGTGCTACAAACAGAGTGGATAGCGGAGGAGGAGAACTATGAACATCAAAGGGACTGGGACAAAAACCGTCCCATTCACTTTCGTTAGCGGTAGACGTACGATCAACCCGTTTCAAATATGCGCAATCAGAATTCGTACACTGGAGATGTCCAAAGCATCTAGAAATTCGGAACGACAAATTCGACTCGTTTCTGATATGAGATGTTATGGTACGAGACCAGGCATGACCATCGTGTCTCTTGTCCATACCTTGTAGAAGGCCGGCTTGAGAGGAGGAGTTAGTCTTTCCGATAGGGGGTAGTTCAAAAATAATGTCGCCATTGAAGGAGGGGGAGAGAAAATCTACCTTTTCTATTTTGATGGAATCAAAGTCTACTTTACTGAGATGAGACTTGGATCTCCGTTGGTAACTAAGTTCTCGTATGCAATCGACAGTGCTATTGGAGGTGGAAGGAGGTAGGGGAGGCTTCGAAGAGGAAGGACGACTGGACTGAGAAGACATTGGTGTTGAGAAGAAGGGAGCTCTTGAAATGCTTGTAGATTGTACGAGACAATCACTATCCGAGTCGTCACTAAGTACATGAATACAAGTGTCAATGGGTTCCAATTTCACTTTATGAAGAAGAGGAGTAACTTGCAAAGAAGTTGACGACAGTTTAGGAGGCAGAGAATCAAGGGAGGCACGGATGTTGCTATCTTTCTTACCATACACTCTATATTTTCCCGGCTTTAACAACCATACAGGTCCCTCGTCTTGAGTTGTACAAGTCTGAGCTACGATATGAGTCATTTTCCCGGTGACTATACCAAAGACTTCCTTATCCACATGCATTGTACCCTCAAGGATATCGAAACGAAAAAGTAGACGACTAGCAGAAACAACGGAGATGCCTTCCTGACCGACAGCAAATGAAATTGGTACTGCTCGACCGCGACCATAGACAACGACATCTTCATCAACCTCATCCTGCGTAGCAACCATAGTGCCAAGGCAACAACATAGATGATATGAAGGTAAAAGAGACTCGGGAATGAAAGGGCTGTCAATTATATAATGACATGCATAGTTCCATCTTGCAGAATGAGTAGAGTATTGGATGAAGAGAACTCTGTTGGTTGCAAGATTATCATCTTAGTTGGAATCAATCATTACAAACAACCCAGCCGTCAATTGGAGATTGACCAAAAACCAAAAGTAGCTGCATATCCCTAATTGTATGCAAGGAATTTTTTTTTTAAGAAGTAGCAGATAGGGGCAAGAAGAGAGGGCATGATATTTAGCATGGTTCCAGAAGGTGTTTAAATTGTAGAATAATAGTTAGGTGTCACAAGTCTAATCAAATACAAGCCACCATTCTTATAGTTGTTTATTCCTAATTCTGGATACTCTTTGATGGTGTCCTATTTCTACTACCCATAAACCGCGTCTTATTTATTACTCTGTGATAAATAAGTTTGAAATATGTAGTTGTCAAGTTCAGAATTTTTACTATTTTTCAGATCGTGACACTTGAACACATTGATGAAGACCTTCCTAACAGACTCTATATATTGTTCTTACAAAACGTTGTAGATGATTCAATGTGTTCATAGTGTTGTCAGGTGTTGAATGAGTGGAAGATTGAACAGATGCTAGACGAAGAGAAGTCTTCAGTGTCACCTATCATATCTAAGGGGAAGAAGAGGAAGAGAAAGCCTCGATTATATTTGTCAAATAGGAAAACGTTGCTGAGGGCCATGATGCAGTCTAGCAAAATTAGATCCAGATCTAGTACTTCGTGTGATGCAATTGCTAGGATACTTGAGTTTGGAAGTGAGAATGTTGAAGACATTGCTAGAGGTGACATCGAAGCAAATATCATTGCAGAAGGGGAAGGAGAAGCAGCAACAATGAACATCAGGCAGGAAAATAGTGTAAGACATACTATACGAATTTCTTTGAGTTTTTATCTGCATCCAATATGGTATCAAGATCCTCTAATTTTGAGAACATGTTATTGCAAGAATGCCTTAGTAACTATCAACAAAGCTTGTTGTTTAGAGTTTAGGGTGTTTGTTTTAGAGGATCTCGGTACGGAGATCCTCTTCCTTGTGAATATGTTATTTAATATTCTTATAAAATAGCGGTTGAGTTCTTTGATCCTTATATTTGGGAGTACAAATTCATGGGTCTCGGTGCCGAGATCCTCAAATTTATAGACATGTGATTGTAAAAATATCTTTGTAAGTAGCAACAATGATCGTTGTTTTTGAATTTTGCATGATTAATTCCACGAGACTCGGTGCCGAGATCCTCTTCTTCGAGGATATGTGGTTGTATAAGTTTCTTTGACAAGAGCTGTTGAGCCCTTTGATTCTGATATTTTAGAGGTGAAGTTCATGGATCTCGGTGCGGAGTTCCTCTAATTTAAATACATGTGCAAAAATGAAGAAGAAGAAGAACGCCGGTCTCCGAAGGAGACCGGCGTGAATAAAGTGTCTGTTCGTTACACTACTAAGACCATGTCCACCGGACAAGGAATTAGTAAGAAGGAACTACTTCCCCCTCTCGAGGGTAGACACTATGTAACGGGTAGCCAGAGACCCGCCAAGCAAGACACCCAACCAACTAAACATCCATCTTACCAAACAAGTAGCCAAAAACACAAACAAACAAGCAGGAAGCCATGAGCCACAAGACTAATCAGTCAAGAAAAATCGAAGCGGGGGAAAAATCAAGGGGGGTCTTGTGTATCGGGAAGGGCTTGGTTGTTTTCAATTTTGCGTTTGTGTAGTAAAATAGACATGGCATATTGAGTAGCGGTGGTGTTAATGTTTTTAAAGGTGTTTTTAATTGTATCAATGGGTATTTTGAAGGTATCTTCAAGAGTCTTTATAGATGGGATAAAGGTGGTGGCACGAGCGCCGGATGTGATTACAACAAGGGGGTCCACATTCCATCCTAGGGCGATGATGTCGTCAATAAGAGGTTGGTATTTATCTATTTTATTTTGGATTGTTTCCGGGGAAAATCTATCGTTGCAATATGTGAATTCAATGAATTGAATGGTGTAGTCTTGGTTGATGTTATCGGGTGGTGGGTCATTGTATGGTAAGCCTTTAACACAAAGGATGTCTGGTTTGAGCCTAGCGTTGCAATGACATCTTTGGGTCATACACGAGCATGGGAGTAGCCAAGGGGGGACTGTATTCTCTTGTGGATTGTTATTATAAATACCGGCGTTCATTAGTATAAAACATCTCGATTTATTGTAGGAGGTGATTAGTTTTCGGATTTCCCATACCGCTTTATTATGTCTTTTAACAATTAGAGAGTGTATGTGGTGGTTTTGGCATTTGAGTAGGACATGGAGCCATGTGTCGGGGTCCGTTGAGGGACATATGGGACATGTTATGGATGGGAATCTTTCTATTCCAAAGAAGAGTTGTTTGCGAGCGTTTCCCATATATTGACCTGTACGAAATTTGATGAGGCATGTTATTTGCGAGTCTGAGATGATGGGGTTTTTCCAAAAATTTGTAGAGAGTTCATTGTCTATGTCGTTATTGTTAGTCCATTTTTCTATGTTAGGAATATTTTCTGAAATTGTGTCAAGGTTGTTGTAGAGGTCTTGTTTTTTGAGATATTTGCCTAAGAATCTAATTGGGCCTTTGTCGGGGGTATCTTCTTTGGAAGGCCAATCTTCTTTTTGAAAGTAGTATGGGGTAGCATGGGCATGTTCGTGTGGGTCTTTGGCGTTTTTGTGTGATTTTTCTCGCCCTTCTTTTGCTAGTTTGTCTGCTTGTTCGTTGCCATCAATGTTAGCATGGGCTCTCACTTTGTGGAGGGTTGTGATTTGTGTACGGTTTTGTAACATTTGGACCATTGATGTTAATATGGTTTGGTCGGGGTGGCTATTGTGAAGGGTAGGGTGTGTTATTTGAGTGTTAAGTAGGTAGAGTGCATTTATACAATCGGTGAATATATGTGCGGGTTCATCATTGTATTTTGTTGTGATGATTTGTAGTGTTTTGTGGATGGCCATGAGTTCTGCTCTGAGGATATTTTGTAGTCCATGAAGTCTTTTGGCTAGTTTAATTTCTTTGGTAGAATTATATATGCCATAGCCAGCTTTTTCTCTGCGCCAAGAGCCCGGGCTAATTTGTTCTGGTGGGTTAAAGGAGCCGTCGGTGTAATAACTGTATGTGGGGTTAAATTTTTTTGTGGTATAGGTTTGATAATCTGGAAGAGGGGGAGGTATGACCGAATAGTTTAATGTGTTGTTGACATAGTTTAGTTTTGACCAGTTTTTACTTTTGTTTACGGGGGTTTGTATGGGTGTTGGTGGGGCCAGTTTTGTGTATAGTCGATGTATGCCTAGATTGTTTGTTATGGAGGTAAGTTCCGCAAGTTGTTCTAGGGAGCCAAGGGTTTGATTTTGATGATGGACGCATAGTATTTGTAATGTAGATGGTTCTATTCGGGGTTTTTTTAGCTCGGGTGGAATAGTAGGTTCTTCGTATGGTATTGTGTCTGCTTCAAATATTGCAACGATATGGGAATCTGGGAATGGGTTTGGATTTTGATTGTTGTTTTGGTACCAATTGTTGTTCGGTGTGATGATGATTGTTTTTGTGTTATTTGGATCATGTTTGGCGGCAAGTCTAGCCCAATGTATGGCTTGTTCCATGTCCTTCTCGTTGTGGGGGTGGGCTATGCCATTACCGGTCCATTTGTAGTCAAAGGCCTTTCCTAGGGATCCGAATATTTTGTCTCTTTCATAGGGTGAGTAGAATTTTTTTAGTTTGGTAGAACACGTGACCGGGGAAGAGAAGTATGATTGCTCGATATTAAAGGATGAGATCAGTGAGTCTAAAATGAGAGTGGGTATTGTGTATTGGGCATTTTTGAGGGGGTCAGTTTTTGGTATTCGGTATTTATACCTTTGGTAGAGCCATATTAGTTCGGTTTCAAAGGGTTGGGTCGTTGGTTCGATGTTTGTAGGAGTTTGTAATTTTGTATTATATTGATTCCATAGCCATTGGAGTCGGGTAACCGGGATGGTGTGTAAATGTCGGCCGTTTTCTTCGAATAGATGTGCTTGATTGTTAACTATTTGAATTGTGTTTGAGGATGTAAAGATATCATTTTCGGGGTTGCATTCTGTTGTGTAGATGTTTAAGAGTGGGATTATTATGGGTGGTGCTACGGACCTTGAGTCTGAGAATTGTTCTTGTGGATGGTGGGCAAGGATGATATCTGAGTATATTTTGTTTTGGATCTTTTGGTAGTATTGTTTTAATTTTTCAATGTTATGTGTGGAGGTATTGGTGTCATGCCGTGGAAAAAGGTCTCTTTGGGGTAGCCATTTATTGTATGTATTATCATTGTGTTGCCATTGGCATAGATATTTTGTGTAGGTATTTTGTATGTTATTTGTGTCTGTGTGTTGGATATGTTTATGGTTTATGATATTATTAATGGGGTATGTGGTAGGGTTTTTGGGGATGTATGTTGGGGGGCGGGGGTGGTATGTATGTGGAGGGTTAGGGAGATTGGTTGGTGTGGGAATATTTCTTGGGATGATGTTATTGTTGAGGGTGATGAATGGATCTTTAAGTGTATGAGAGTATGGGTGTATGTTGCAAGGGATATGACATATAGTGGGGCATGTTAGGTGGCAAAATAGTTATTTAGCAACACTTAGGGCACTCTTTATTAGTTTAGATGGGGTGAAGTGGTAGGTTTTGAAGTCCTCATTGTTCATGATGTGTGTACCGTTAGGTAAAGTAATTTGGTTTAGTTCAAAAATATTTTTTGAGAGGAATTTTTGTAGAAGCTTTTGGGAGAGTTGGGCATTGAGTGTGTTATGATTTAGTGTTTCTTGACGCCATAGTATTTCTAGTGTTGTAGGATTCGTGAGGAAGTTCGGGAGCGTACTTTTAAGGTGGGCTTTAGCTATATGTTTTAATAAGAAGAATGTTCGTGTTATTGGTGATCTTATACAGTCACTTTTTTTAATTCTCGGTATGTTTTCAGCGCCACCATATTGGGCAAGGACATAGTGAGTTAATCCATTATATATTTTCCCAAGTCTTCCTTTATCGTTTAAAGCATTTTGCAGTTGTTCGCCTATACATCGGAGGTATGCATTTTTGAGGGAGAAAGCTTCAAGTCCAAATAGGTTATGTGGTAGTTGGGTTATTGCATTTGGCATACATTTTGGTAATCCACATATGGTTTTTTGTATGGCTATTATTTTTTTATCAAGTTTTTTGATAGCTGGCATAGAGTATGGTACACCGTAGAAACTGTATGCCACACCTGGGCGTAGTACGGTATCAACCATTTTTATTTTTTGTTTCATGGTGGCTGGGCATGTTGTTAGTTCTTTGCATTGTTTGATGAGTTTTGTCGTTGTGGTGTGGATTTGGATTTTCCATTTTAGTGTAGGAACAAGGTTTGTGCCTAGGTATATGTATGGTTCATTTTGATGTAGTATGGGGATCGGTTGATTGCGGTAATTGATGTTCGAGGCTTGCATTAGGGCTTTGAAAGTGGTAGGGTTCAATTTGGATTTGTTTGGGCATCCAGTAGCGGCACATTTTGGGACACCTACGTCCATACCGGCCCATTTACAATATCTATCAATTTTGTTTAGTTGTATTTGGATTGATTTGATTTTGTTAGTTATGGTGGCTAGGTCATCTGCGTATGCGGCAGAGTTTATTATGACTTGTGATGTGCCAAAAGTGTATCCGTAATTTCCTCTTTCTAGCCATCTGAGTAGTGGTTCTAGAAATATAATGAATAGGTATGGGCTGAGGGTATCCCCTTGTATTGTTCCTCTTTGGATGGGTATAGGTTTTGTTTTCCCAAAGTGTTCACCGGTATAACATGTAGATGATTTAGAATAGATGTTTCCAACAAGTGTAGTTGCATCTTTTGGGTAACCAAGGTCCATCATTATTGCTAGAAGTCGGGCATGGTCAATTGAGCCAAAGGCATTTTTGAAGTCCACGTATAGTATGTATATATCTTGGTTAGTAAACTTTGCGTCTTCTAGTGCGGCTATTATAGTTTGTATTTGTCTTGCGGTACTTCTCTCTGCTCTAAATCCTTCTTGACTATCATGTAGGATTTTGAATTTTTTGCCGTATGAGGATAGTATGGAGGTGAGTGTACTGGTAAAGAGTTTGTATATTGTGTTAGCTAGTGCAATTGGTCTATGGTTGGGTAGTATGGACGGGTCGCCTTTTTTGTATAGTAGAATTGTTGTACTTAATTTCCATGAGTTTGGTATCTGTTTTTGTTTATAGCAATGGGAGAAGAATAGAAATAGTAGCTTGTGAAATCTTGGAGGCATGTTTTTTAGTATTGAGTTTGGTATGCGATCTGGGCCTGGGGCTTTATTATTTCCAAGATTTTGAAGGCATGTGTCGTATGTGGCTCTGTTGAGGTATTTATGTAGTGGAATTTCTGGTTCTCCCCGTTTGTCAAGGGTATATCCGTCCAGGTCGTGCCAAGGGTATTGGCGTATTGCACATGTGCATTCTATTGTATGTTGTGGCTGGTAATTACATGTTGGTACTGTTGGTCTATTGGTTTTTGTTTGTTGGTTAAATATTTCATTTGCAATATCTTCGGGGCTAGTTAGAATATTATTATATTGATCTTTGATACAATCCATTGGTGGGGATTCAAGGTTTTTAAAGACTTTTTTGTTAATTTTTTTGGGGCTGATTTCGTATAGTTGTCTGTATTTTGAGATGGCTTTTTTAATGTTTTCTTTTGTGTATTTTGTGATTATTTTCCGGGCTTGTATGTTGGCATTTTTTGCAATTATCGCGATATCTTTTATCCATGTATCTTGGGGAAGGTCCGGAGGCGGCGCGGTAGGGATTTGGATGTGTTGTATAGTTAGTAGTTCGTTGTGTATGGGGTGGTTACGCCATTGGGGGTTGTTTTTTACAATTCTAATGGTTTTACGTATGGTATGGTATGTGGTTAAGTGTTGTTTCCAAGTTTTAGAAAGTTTGCGGGGTAGATACCCGCCTTGTTGAGAGGTTCTGTTTGTCATTTGGGGTATTGGGTGTGCTCTACAAGTTTGTTCTAGTGTATCAGAGATTTTATTTATGAGTTTGTCTAGGGTGTGACATGCTTCTTGCCATTGTGCTTGTGTTAATTGACTATTATTTTCAAGAGTGTTTATGAGGGGGTCTATTTGTACGGAGTTTTCTTCGAAGAATTTTGTGTTGAATTTTTCTGTGTTGGTTTTTGGGATGGGGTTGAGTATGCGTATAGTGTCTTTGTTTGGGATTGTAGGAGTTCTACTAATTAGTGTGTTATTTGGGATGTGCAGTTGTACGGGTGAGTGGTCCGAATTGAGAATAATATCTTTGTTTGTTGTGGAGGTGTATTGTGTGTTGTTGTTTGTATTTATATAGAAACCATCTATTAGACTCCAATCACTATAATTATAGCCACCTTGTCTAGAGAATTGTGTATCGGTATTGATGTAAGTGAAGTTTAAGTTTTCTGTGAAGCGGCGCCATTGGTAATCAATGTTTTGAGGGGGGGTGTGATGGTTTCCATTTTGGCGGCCAATTAGCGCTATGTCTCTATTGAAGTCTCCACATAATAGGTATGTATGATTGGGATGATTATTAATATGGGTTGTAATAGTGTTTTGTATATCTAAGAGAAATCTAGTATCTTCGGGATGGGATGGCATATACATGTGAAAGATTAACCACGATTGTAGTGGGTGATTAGTGATTTTAATTATTTGAATGTATGGTGATATGTGCATTGGAGTAGGGATTTTGTTGATGTTGCCTGGGAATGTATATTTTTTGTGTACTAATGTAAGGAGGCCACCGCGGCCCGGTGTGTATGGTCTCCTTTGTTGCATGCATCTTGTAAGTGCATGTGTATTGTTAAAGATGAGTTTATAGTCTTGAAATATATTTTGTATATATTTTGTAGATTTTGTGGCGGTTAGTTTTGTTTCTTGTATAACTATAAGAGCCGGTGGTGTGTCTGTGTTTGCGACTAAAGTTTGTAAACTAGGAAGGGCAGTGTTTAGTGAGGAGGCATTCCATGTGATTATGTATGTATTTTCTTGGTTTGGTCTAATGTTTTGATTTTGAGGAGGGATGTAGGGAAGAGGTGGGGGTGGGTGGGTGTATTCTGGTATAGGGTCTAGACATTTTAGTGATTCATTTATGAGGTTGTTAGGGAGGTAAGGGAATTTTAGTTTTATTATATCATTTGAGGGTGGTATGTCTTGACTATGTAAGAAGTCGTATAATCTTTTATGTATTGAGTTCTCATGGTTTATAATATTTTGGTTGTCTACTAGGAATTCAGTATAGGGGTGTGGAGTACAAATGTGTCGTTCTGGTGGGTTTTGTAAGGTTAGTAAGGTTTGTAGGAGTGTATTAGTCCATGTAATTGTGTTCAAATTTTGTGGATTTAGAAGTTGGTTACATTCATCTATGTTTGGATGAGTAGTGATTATTAGGGCATATAAGATGTGGGGTGTTGGATGCGTACTTTTTTGTTGTATGAATTGGGCAATGTTTGGGTGGGAAGTGTTGTACATGTGGTGTAATGTATGTGTGTTTTTTAGAAATGGTGCGAAGGGTTTTGCAATGTGTTCATATTCTGGTTGGAGTTTTATGGTATTAGGTATAAAGTAGATTTTGGCATTTTTCTTATGTGATGTAGGATGTCTTTTTAGTATATTGGGCATGGGTCCCGGGTTGGTTTCAATGTCTCCTCCTAGAAGTAGTAGAAGTTTGTGGTATATATATTTAGAAGTGTATTTTAAAGGCTTTGTTGTGTTATTAATGACTTGTTGGTTTGGGGGTAGGTGGATGTTTGTATTTTGTGTGTGAGTTGTGGGTTTATTTATTTTTATAGTAGGTGTAGTTGTTCTCGTCTTTAGTTTATTTTTTGTCCATGTGTTTTTTGTGGTTGTTTTTGTTTTAGTAGTGTATGGATGTATGTATGATTGGTTGTATTTTATCTTGGTTGTTTTTGTCCGTGTGCATATGTAACTA
This sequence comes from Bryoerythrophyllum caledonicum, assembly GCA_963971425.1. NCBI lineage: Eukaryota > Viridiplantae > Streptophyta > Bryopsida > Pottiales > Pottiaceae > Bryoerythrophyllum > Bryoerythrophyllum caledonicum. The sequence continues at coordinate 62,660,455 of OZ020514.1, read as the reverse complement.
TTGTGTTTAAGACTATTTGTATGTGGGTTTATGTTGGTTTTTGAAGTGGCTTTTAAGTCCTTTTTTTCATATGCGGTGTTATTATATACTTTGTGGTTTGTACAATTGTTTGTTTTGGTGTTTGTATTAGTATTTGGTATGAAATATGTTTTGGCATTCTTTTTGTGCGAAGCGGGGTGTCTTTTTAATGTGTTCGGCATGGGTCTTGGGTTAGTCCCCATGTCTCCTCCAATTAATATTAGTAGTTTGTAGTAGATGGGTTTTTTGTTTTGTTTTTGAATTTTTTGTTTTTGAATGTGGCTTTGGTATTTGTGTTTTTTTGATTGTATGTGTTTGTCTTTGTATGTGTGTATGTATATGTATGTGTTTCGTTGATGGTGTGTGGTTGACTTTGTGTGTGTATATGTAGTTTTATGTGGTATTATATTAGTATTCTTATGTGTGTTTGTATTAGTGTATGTCACGGTTTTTGTCTTGGTATTTGTATCAGTATCTTTGTTAGTATTTGTGTTAGTATTCGCATGAGTACACGTACCAATATTTGTATTGGTAGTTGCATTTGTATAAGTATCAATATTTGTATTTATATACATATCAATATGTGTATTAATATACGTACCAGTATATTGATCAGTATATTTATAAGTATACTCATCGGTGTATGTATCAATATACATATCAGTATACGTATCAGTATACGTATCAGTATACGTATCAGTATACGTATCAGTATACGTATCAGTATACGTATCAGTATATGTACCCGTATATTGAAATAATGAGTTTTCTAAAGGATTTCTTCCTAAACAAATTTTGTCTAAAACTATGATTTCTAAAAACAGATTGATATTTATTTTTAAAAGATTCATATGTATTCCTACTATTATTAGAATTTCTATTTTTAGTAATTCTATTTTTGGGGCCTTCGGCGCCCCCCCGGCCGGCGAGACGTAAATTTTTTTTTTCATTACAAGTTTAATTAATTTTCCACCCCTTCTTTTTGAATTTATTGGGAAACACATTCTAGTTTTAGAACTACTATTTATAGTAGTACTCTTCAGATTCTTATTCTTATTATAATTCATTCCCATTACTAATTTCGTGATTTTTCCATCCCTTATTTTTGAATTCCTTGTGAAGCATAATCTATTTTTAGTACTGCTGTTTATAGCTAATCTCTTAATATTTGTATTATAATTCATTCTCATTACTAATTTCGTGAATTTCCCATCCCTTATTTTAGAATTCCTTATTAAGCATATTCTATTTTTAGAACTGCTGTTTATTGCTAATTTCTTAATGTTTGTATTCTTATTATAATTCATTCCCATTACTAATTTTGTGATTTTTCTATCCCTTATTCTTAAAATCCTTAGGAAGCATATTTTATTTTTAGTACTGCTGTTTATAGCTACTTTCTTAATATTTGTATTCTTATTACAATTCATTCCCATTACTAATTTTGTAAATTTACCATCCCTTATTTTTGATTTCCTTATGAAGCATATTCTATTTTTAGTACTTCTGTTTCTTACTATGTTCTTATTATGATAATTGTTTCTCATTACTATTTTGGTTAGTTTTCCATCCCTTATTTTTAATTTCCTTAGGAAGCATATTCTATTTTTAGTACTTCTGTTCGTTGCTATGTTCTTGTTATTTGTATTCTTATAAAAATGGTTTTCTATCTTACCCTTTATTTTCTCCTTACATATCCTCTCCGATTTTGTTCTTTTATTTTTAATATTATTTGCTCTATTTGAAACCTTTGAAATTTTATAAGTATCTATCTTTTTCCTATTTAATTTATTATATCGCTTTTTACTCTCCTTGATTTTCCTATTCTTCGTGATTTTAATATTCCTTGTCTTTTGATGGTTTTTGAGTTTATATTTCCTTATACCCTTATGAATCTTTGTTATATAATTTCTATTATTGTTTTCATTACTATTGTTTCCTTTTTTATTATATGTAGTTATGATACTTGTTTTCTCCTTCCTTTTATTATTTATTCTAATTCCATCCTTTCTCTTATTCCTTTTATTTTTTATTTTTGTTTTGATACTTTTGTTTTTTGTTTGTATATTTAATCTATTACTTTGATTAATTTTTTCTAATCCACTTATTAGTATTTTGTAGTAGGTGGGTTCTTTGTTTTGTTTTAGAATTTTTTGTTTTTGTATGTGGTGTGTGTGTGTATATGTAGTTGTGTTTGTTTTTATGTTACTATTCATTCTTTGTGTTAGTATTTTGTAGTAGGTGGGTTTTTTGTCTTGTTTTAGGACTTTTTGTTTTTGTGTGTGGATTTGATATTTTATTTGTTGTTTATTTGATCGTATGTATTTGTTTTTGTATGTGTGTATGTTTTCTTGACGGTGTGTGGTTGTTTTTGTGTATGTGTGTGTATATGTAGTTATGTTTGTTTTTATATTAGTATTTACACATACATTTGTGTAAGTATATGTTTTGGTATTTGCGTTTGTATATGTACCAATATACGTACCAGTATTTGTTTTAGTATTCGTACCAATGTACGTACCGGCGTATGTACCTGTATTCGTTTCAGTATATATACTGGTATAGTTACCACTGTATGTATCAGTATTTGAACCCGTATATGTACCAGTATACAAACTAGTATGGGTACCCGTATCAGTATTCATACCCGTATATGTGCTAGTATGTGTTTTAGTGTGTGTACTAGTATTTGTGGTTGTATGTATGTATTCTTGAAGGTGTTTTTTGTATTGAGTACAATGTGTAGTTCTTTTGAAATATTGTATGTATTTAATGTAGTATCTTTTACATTTTTTGTATCTATATATCGCTAGGTGTCTAAGTATTTGTATTCTAAACTTTGATTTGTTAGTTGTGTTGGTGTTTGTGTCTTTTGTTCTATCAGGTGTCTGGAAATAATTATATGCTTTGTTTTTTGCTTTACATTTGTGCATATCTGTGTTTATTTTATTGTTTAACGATTTCGGATGGCTGCTATTGATTTTTGGAGGATTTTGATAGGTTGTTTTTTGGGGGGGTATATAGAGTGTGTGTGTGATTGATGGGAGGGTATCTTTTTTTGGTTTCGGTGGTGTGTGTGGGGTTGGTAGTTGTATTGATTTATTGTGGAGGGAATTGGTGATGTTTGGGTTTCTTGTTTGTAAATGTTTGAGAGGTGTGTAGGGGAGTTGTGTGTTGGTTGTACTTTGGTGGTAGTGAGTATTGAAAAGATTTGTATGTGTATTGTTGTGCGTTGCGTATGAGGTTTGAGTGGTATGATTCCCATGCCATAGACATGTATAATTGGGGTGGATATTAATATATTGAATTTGGTGATAGTACAATGTCACTATAAGGTGTAGTCTCTCTTTGGGTCTACTACTCATCTTGTGGAAAGATTGAGTTTGTGAGGCTCTATTGAGAGATATGACTAGTGATAGAGAGGTTTGGCAATTGGAGAGATGAAAGTGAGCTATTAGAGTGGTGAGAGAGTGTAAGGTAGTATTTATTGTGAGTGGGGATACTATAAAGTGAAGACAACTTCTAAAGAAGATAAGAAAACTTAGCATATGTGTGGAGGGAATTACATTTAAGAGAGTAGGGGGGAGAAAATGTGTGGTAGGAGTAGAAACAAGATATGATTGTATATCTGATGAGAGTAAAGGTGTTATAAATATGTAAGAGAAAGCTAACATGTGAAATGTGAAAGAGGGAAGAAACATATTGAGGAGACTATAAGAGATGAGAGATAAGGGTAGATGGTGAATCACCCAATGGTGATGCTGTCGTGGGTAGTCCTTGGTCAATCCACGTTTGACGAGTCGTTCGGGGGTGGGAGGGACAACGCCGGGCCGCCACTGTTAATGTCTTGCATCACTGACAAGGCATTCAACATGAGTAGTTCCACCTTCTTGAGTTTGGTTTGTACCTCCTCCGTGCGTGTGTCGGTATACTCCCTAGTCTCCCGAATGATGTCCTCTTTGAAGGAAGAGAGCTCCAGGCGGAGTTGCTTGTGGCTTTCTTCCATGATTGCGGTCACTTCCTCCCGTAGAGTGTTGGTGTTGTTGGGGGTGTTCGTCATGGAGGCCACCGTGTTGACTAGCGCCGTGTTAATATCATTGAACCCCCATTTTGTCACCAAGGTGTCAGATGGCGGGTTATTACCTTCCAAGCTTCGGCGATGTGGTCGAACCTCCACTTGATGAAGTCCGATGTTGAAAGTCTTGTTAAGGTGTTGCCGATACACTATAGGGTTGAGGACTTCGACATTCGCGGAACCATTGTGCTTGCCATCTTCTTTTTTGTGAAACCATATGTTGACAACATTCTTGGCCTCCAAAGCATGAGTGATGGCAGCCGTGGTATCATCCACGCTCATGAGGATGGGTAGCTGGGAGAGAGTGAGTGTTAAGGCATCCCTCTTGGCTCTGTCACTGGTGTTAAAAACACCCGAGCTACTAACCTTGGCAGTGAGGATCTCCTGGAAGGTCGTGATTTGATGGCGCTCCAACTTCTTGGCTTGTGTGGGGGTAGGTGCAACAATCCAAGCATGGGAGTCTCCTGACTCCTTTTGCACATCTGTCACTTCGAATTCAAGGTTTCTATCGAAACCATTCTTCACTACATCATAAAATAGTGCCCGTGCGGTGATGCCCTTGAGATTGTCGCTTTTGATGCGGACCGAAAGGCCCTGGCGAGCCACCGCGTGCCATGTTTTGCACACTTTCCCCAAGGTCACTGGGCCTAATGGGTCAAGAGGCAAAACAAAGTAACGGTTGCCGCGAAGGAGGGCGATAGCATCAGTCTCTGGGTGGAGTAGGTGCAACTTGATAATACCTGAAAACACACCCTTCTGTCCCTCTTTTTTGACCCCTTTGCAAAGGATTGCGAGGGGGTCAATGAGCTTAGTACCCAATGGTATGTCCATATGCCTAAGTCTAGCCTTAGAGAGTTTTTTAATGTCATCGTGAAATAAAGGTTGAGTAGGCAACTCAAAATGAATAGCAATGTGGAAATCGTGAGATAATCCAGTCTCACTGTTAGTAGGAATGTCAAAGGGTAATTGTGTGATGTTGAAGTGCTGACCTTCAACACCGTCATTTCTCACCTTGGGGTAGAGTAACTGTGGAATCCTTGGGAAAGCTATTGTGGCCTCCAGAGCTTCCTCGGCTTCACTCTTAGGCACACCTCTTGTGATCATATCTTTGATACTCTCTCCTTTCTGCAAGACGGTTTGCCCTGCATCTTGTGCGAGCTTCTCCATGGTGGAGAAGCCAAGCCAGAAGTGGAATGTAGATATAGCAGGTGAAGATACATGGTCTGTGGTTTGGGAATTACCTCTTGGTTTTTTGTGGGGGTTATGTGTCTTGGCAGAAGTGGAGGCTGATGTCTTGTCTTGGATGGTTTGCCTGAGGTTGCTTCTTGGGGTTTCGATGTCCATTGCCTCTTCCTCTACTCGAGTCTCCTGTTGCAGGTGCATTGTTTCTTGTGCGGGTAGCATCCTAGGTCGAGAGAGAGATTGAGTGGGACTGATCGGGGAGGCGGGGGATGTGTCGTGGGCGAGTCGCATCATGCTTCCGCCTTGGCTTGGGCTGTTGGCGGGCTCCGTTACTGGGGTTTGGACGGGTGCTGTCGGCGCCTCCTTTAGTCTCGGCGATGTGCAGATTATCGGTGTTGATGTCAGGCGTCTTCTTTTTTGACCGTTGGGTCTTGCAGATGCTGTAGGGACGCGGTTGCTGGTTTTCGGAATGGGGTCGAGGGTGACTGCGAGTGGTTGACGTTCCTCCAGTATCGGCTCCCCTTGGTCTTCTTCACTCTCTGCTATTGCTGGTGTGTAGGTCCGTTTTGTCCTGCCGATGCGCTTCTTCTGGTGGTCTACTTCTGTGCCTCTTTTCTCCTGTGTTCTCGGTCTCGAGGCTAAGGTTGGCAGCACGTCGTTGGGGTCTCCGGGGATTTCGATTCTCCTTACTGTTGGCTGCGGGATTACAGCAGTGCTGCGATTGCTGCTGGTGTTATGTACGTTTGCTGGAGCTCTTACTAGGCTGTCTTGGGTCTGTTCGTCTGTTGACGATTTGATGTTGATCCTGCGTTTCTGTGATTGTTGTCGTGCTTGCTTCCGCTGTACTTGAGGTTCAAATACATGTCCTTCTCGTTGTAGTGTTGATGTATCTCTTCGTGTCTCGATGTTGCACTCCCTGGGTTTTCTTGATTTCTTCTGTTGCTTGCTTGTGCTATTGCTTGTACGGGTTTCTGTTTCGTGTGTTGCTTCGGTTTCGGTCTCTTTGGTGCGGCGTGAGCTTCTCCTTGCTGCGGTCCAGACTCTACTTTTTCCAAGTTTCACCCAGTCCATTCCATTGGGTATGGTTTGGACGGATGAGTCGTCTGTGCGGCGTGCAGTTGCTGATTTGTTTTTTGGTCTTTGGGCTCCCCTCCTTCGTCCTAATAAAGACGTGGATACGTGTGCTAGCTGCAGCTGGTTTGTATAGTTATCTAGGTGACAGTCAAAATCTTGGTTGGGTTGGTTGTCGCTGAGTGGTGTCCTGACCTGTTGTATTGGTGTGCAGGTTGCTGTTGTAGTCTCGGTGTAGCTCGTATGTCGAAGCTCTTGTACCCGCAGGTTATCTTCCGCGTACAGTGGTGGAGCTGGTTGTAGCTCGGTTAATTTGTATCTTTTCTTGCCTGATCTGTAGAAATTTAGACAGCGCTTCCGCACAATTTTTAAAACCGAGTTACACAACCAACTTCGTGTGTGGATTGTGGTGTTGCTACATGTGCTCGTGCCTAGTGTATGAGTGTATGTGTGGTGAAGCAGGAGTGCAAACGGTGGTTTGACTGTGTCTAGAACTGTGGTGAGTGCTAAAATTTTTTGTGAGGATACAACATATAATGAATAGCAGCAAAGTTGAGTTGTAGGGTTAGAATGTGTAGCCTGGTGTTGGTGCTTGTGGGGTTGACGTCGTTCAGCAGCAGGTGTTGCGGCGTACTTACTCACTGTTTCCACAGTCTGTTGATCTTGGCCGGTAGTGATTCTGACCCGTTGTGTTGGTTTGCAGGTTGCTGTTGTAGTCTCGGTGTAGCTCGTATGTCGAAGCTCTTGTACCTGCAGGCTATCTTTCTCGTACGGTGGTGTAGCTGGTTGTAGCTCAGTTATTTTGTATCTTTTCTTGCCTGATCTGTAGAAAATTAGATAGCGCTTCCGCACAATTTTTAAAACCGAGTTACACCACCAACTTCGTGTGTGGATTATGGTGTTGCTACATGTGCTCGTGCCTAGTGTATGAGTGAATGTGTGGTGTAGCAGGTGTGCAAACGGTGGTTTGACTGTGTCTAGAACTGTGGTGAGTGCTAAAATTTTTAGTGAGGATATAACATATAATGAATAGCAGCAAAGTTGAGTTGTAGGGTTAGAATGTGCAGCCTGGTGTTGTTGCTGGTGGGATTGACGTCTTTCAGCAGCAGGTGTTGCGACGTTCTTACTCACTGTTTCCACAGTCTGTTGATCTTGGCTGGTAGGTCTTGTGCTCGGGTGTCGGTTTATGTTGTTGTCGTCAGGTCGACTTGAGCTCTTGTTGCTGATGGTTCCGTGACTGGGTGTCTCTCTCGCGTGCTTACGGACTGCTATGCGGTGGTTACTGCGTCTCTCAATTTCGGCTGATGAAGGTACTAGCTCAGAGTTCGCAGTGGAGTTTGTGCGGGCTATGGCGTTTCTGATGCTATCAGTTCTTGGATCTGGATCCGATCTAGATCTACATTCGTAAGGGTAGATCTGTAAGCCAACACCAAAATCCCAACGCTTTCAGCTCACTTTCTTGCAGATCAGTACCTCTACTAGTGTTTTTCTATTTCACTAATCCAGATCTAAGTTTTCTAAGTCCTGTCCAACACACGCTCTCCCCAAGCCCACACGTTTAATCACAGATCCTAGTGTATGTGGACTTTCAACAAGGCCAGCCTTCTCTTGTTGCCATACACTTCTCCCTGAGACTAACTCCTTTGCAGCCCTCCTCACCAGAAAACGTGGAGCTCACTTCCCCATCCCCCCCATTGCCCCCTCTCCCACAACAAAAGACGTGCAAAAATGATATCTTTGTAACTTACAACAATGTTTGTTGTTTTTTATTTTTTCATGATTGTTTCGACTGGTCTCGGTGCCGAGATGCTCTTTCTTGTGAATTTATTGTTGTATACTTTTCATTGAAATGAGCTGCTGAGCCCTTTGATTCAGATATTTTAGAGGTGAAGTTCATGGGTCTCGGTGCAGAGTTCCTATAATTTTGCGATCATGTTATTGCAAGAATTTATCTGAGAACATAGTTTAATATTTTTTTTTTGCTCTGGATGTTTGATTTCAAAGGTCTCCTTGCCGAGATGCTCTTTCTCGTGAATAAACTGTGATAAACCTTTCATTGAAATGAGCTGTTGAGCCCTTTGAATCTGATATTTTTGAGCTGAAGTTCATGGGTCTCGGTGCCGAGTTCCTCTAATTTTTGCGATCATGTTATTGCAAGAATGTAACTAAGAACATAGTTTAACATATATTTTTTGTTCCGGATGTTCAATTTTACGGGTCTCGGTGCCGAGATCCTCCTTTTTGTTGATATGTTATTATAAAATGTCTATAAAAAAAGATTAGTTTCGTATTATTTATGCAATTCATTAGATCGCTTAGTCATGGTTCACGTATTTATGTCAAAATAATATATCTTATGAATAAATGCTATTAGTTCAAAGAAGAAATTGTTCACCTATATATTTTCTTTAGGAATTTTAAGTGACTCGGTGTCGAGATTCAAAATTTATAAAGACTAATCGAACCATCTAGAAGTTGAATTCGTCTAAAGTTTCCTTCTTATTACTAGGACCTTATGTAATAGTTACATTAATCAAAGCGTATGATAAGGGGCATTGGGAGTGTCTCCAGCAAAATAATATGTCGTCTTTGTGCACGTCGTGCGGTGCCCTTTGATGTTCAATGTAAGCCCCCTTAAAACCAACAAGTTAAGGAATGTGAATACATGGAGAGAGGAGATAATTATACTATTATTTTTCAATGATAGCCAATAGAATAACAATTCCAACCCCAGTGATTTCATATTTTTTTGATGAAAATTGAATTAGTTATGAATTTTCAAAGTGTGCAGCCGTGTTCAGTGGGTGGCAAGCAGTAGGTCCCCCCCATAATCAACGACCAAAAGTAAGGGTCTTGACTAATAGCTAACCTCCATTTGGAGCTGAGTTGGTGGTAATGGGATGGAAGAGGGTTGAATATACCCCAATTTTAGAGGCGTTGGCTATGGGTTTTTGTTGGTTATGGGGAGGCTTAGTAGCGTTTTCGTAGGGGCCTTGTGTTTTTAACTATAAATTTCTCCCTGTCGCCTTTTGGAGTTTGACACATGTGATGGAAGAGGAAGGACAAGCGAGGTAGTGGCTGGTACGACAACTTCTTGCTACACTAAAATTTATGTTTAGTGTAGTGGTACGAATAGTGTACTTACCCTAGTACACTATTTTTATAGAAATTGACAATTGGTGTTAGCCACCAATGTCATTAATGTAGCCTTCACTAAAATCCCAATCAATCCCCCAATCATTCCAGCCCATGCTTCACTTCATTTGCAACTTTCAAATGGTCGTAACTCATTCAAAACTTGTCCAAATTGGGCAAATGCGGTGTTTTTTTAGCATCTACATTTTCTGTAGATGCCAAAAAAACACCTCATATGTCCAATTTGGGTTTATAATGAATGAGTTGTGGCCAATTGAAAGCCGCTGATAAGATACTCTGACAGCCTCGACTGTTGGACCTTTTTTTATACTTCTACTATTGATAAACTAAATGTGCACAAGTGAAATTTTTTTGTTGAAACATTTACTAAAATTGACAAATAATGTAGTAGTTAGCATTTAGTGTAGGATTTTGTCACTACACTAAATGCCTCGTTTGCAATTGGTGTACGAGTTCGCATTTTGTGTATACTACACTAAACATAAATTTTACTGTACTGGGGTTACTGCTCGTCTGAACAATCGGGTGCATGTCTTGGGCATGTCCCTGCGGTGCATGTCCTGTGTGCATGTCCTCTGCAATTCCAGGGGGTGCAAGTCCCTGCGATTGATAGGGTCCACCTGTTCCCGTGGTTCCACCTGTTCCCGTGAGTCCACCTGTTCCCGTGGATAGTGTCCACCTGTTCCCGTGGTTCCACCTGTTCCCGTGAGTCCACCTGTTCCCGTGGATAGTGTCCACCTGTTCCCGTGGCAGAGTTTAGCTGCACCTGTGAGCGGCACATTGGAATGCAATTTTGTTGGTATACAGTCTAACCTTGATAATATCACACCCTCCGTTTCACCCAAAAATGTGATATTATCAAGGTGTGACAATTTTGATAATATCACGTTTGGCAATTTTAGACGAAATGTGATATTATCAAAAAAGAAGGCCAAAAAAAATTCAAAAAAAATCAGAAAATAAAATAAAATTACAAACCGTCATACACTTGATTTTCCAACTTGAATCAATCACCATCAAGAAGAAGAATAACGCCGGCCTCCGAAGGAGGCCGGCGTGAATAAAGTGTCTGTTCGTTCCACTTACTAAGACCATGCCCATAATCACCATCAGATGTTTTAAATCACCAAAATCAAATAAATGAATTAGTGAAATCTCATTTGAGACTTAACAAATTAGTAAATCCATTGAAACCTATCATATGATTTATCCCACCTCATGTCGAATGGTCATTGAGAAATAACACGTGACAAGGTGTAACTGGTTCACATTACACATATAGTATCATCAATTCGAGCAATGAACTTACACCCCAACGACCTACACTGTACTAAATCTGTAAAGAAACAAACCGCAAGAAAACCCTTGTCCTCTCCCGAGTCTCAATGCTTTTGGAGCTCAGAACCCTCGCTCTTCCTAGAACCCTCGTCTTCACCAAAATCTATGATTTGCGCACATATTTCATTCAGGAATCACCCCCAATCGTAGATATAGTAAAACATTCCAACGAGATATGCCATCATCCACACTTATTCATCCATCCATTTTTTATATTGTCACACTTACACTACAGATTTTGAAAAAAAAAAGTGATATTATCAAGGGTGATAGTGATATTAACAAGGTAGTTTTACACTAAGAAAATATGTTTCAAGGTTTTGGGTGACAATATCAAGGTGTCATATTAACAAGTGTGATATTATCAAGGTTAGACTGTAGACCAGGCAATCTCGATTATGGCAGAGCCCGGAGACTGCAATCTGGTGGTATGCACAACGGATAGATTACAGCCCCATCCGTGCAAGCGATGTGGTGCTGCCCATGACTGGATCGTTTGTAGTCTCCGGGCAGTTCTCACTGCCAATTCTCTCACGTCCGCGTTAATAGGGTCTAGATATTTTCACTCTATCCGTTGTGCACCGCTGTCCAACGCTGGTCCCAGATCTTGCATTCGGTGTCGTCTTGTGTTGTGCCCTCGGCGTGAATCTCGACTTGAACCAGACTGTGCCCTCGGCGTGGGTCCACTCTATAATCAATATGAGCTGGACACAGTCTTGCAGGGTCCAGATAATGCTAGGGTCCACTTTTTAAAAGGGTCCAGCTGTGTGCATGCTGAAACTGTGCCCTCGGCGTGCTCTGTCCACCGCTTGACACAGTCTTGCATGCCACATTATGCTCTGGACACAGTTCGCCGCTGTCCGCCGCTGGACTCAGCTCTTCTCATTGGACACCGTCGTTGCTTGCTTTGCGCACGTCGTGCAGGTCTCTTTGAGAGTCTCGACACAGCTCGTCTCGCATGGACACCGTTATGCACGTCTCGATGGATTGCGTTTGCACGCACTGACTAATCAATCTCAGTGGACTCTTGCGCACTCTAACTCGGCGCCGAGGTAGTAGGCTTGTGAGCCTTTCGGCCTTTCAACTGCGCGCGGCCCTTCAACTGAAGCGTGTGTACGTGTGGATTAGATGCGTGTATATTAGTTGATATGAGAGGCTTTGATACTTTTGATACATTGATACCCACTCTGCTCACAGGCGCCGCACGTAGTGGATGTAGCCCAGTGCAGCGCGCACGAGCGCGTAGCCCACCGCCTGCAGCTGCACCGAGTCCTCGATCATGGGCACGCCACACAGTAACGTCGGTTACCGAGTCCTCGATCATGGGCACGTGGGGTATCTCGGTGCCGAGACTCTGTTGTGAAACAGTTCTGCTGTTCGCAGACCACATGATGGCACCAAGTGTTCGGCACAAAGTCTTAGAAGGTACTCGGGAGTCGGCACCAGATTCGCGACACCGTTTTGGAAGGTGCTCGGCAAAACACATGGAAGGTGACTTGAAAGGTGCTCGGCTCAAAGCTTTGGAAGGTGCTCGGTGCCGAGTGGGCTCAGTTTTCGAAGGTGTTATTTTGCAAACCTATGCAAAAAAAAGAACCGTCAGTGAACACGTTTGTGAACAGATGAACCATGTTCATGATGGTGCACAGTTCGCACACATCTGTTTCATGAATGTGTGCACAGTTCTTGTGTGTATGATGGTGCACAGTTCTTGTCGTGAGGCAACACAATTTTTCGCAGAACACATGAAGTGCACTTTGAACTTGTGCCGAGACCCTGTCGTGGGGTATCTTGGGGCCGAGTGGGCTCAGTTTTGAAAGGTGATTTTTTGCACTGCGAACTACAGAATGTGCAGTGCGAACTATGTGCACTGAACTTGTGCACTGCGAACTATGTGCACTGCGAACTTGTGCTCTGCGAACTATGTGCACTTTGAAGGTCCATTAGTTATAGGTCGTCGAACTGATCGCCAGGTCCTTCGAGGTCATACTGTTGTTTCGAGACCCTCTCGGTGCCAAGACCCTTCTCCCGAGACACTGATTATCAGCAACTGGCTCGCACTCGCTTGCGCGCTCTGCGAAATACAAGTAGAGAGTCGAGATCCTCTGGGTGCCGAGACCCTCTCACTCAATGAGCGGAATCTACGACTTCTAACGCGTCCTTATCTTCGACCTATTGAATTCCAGTGTATTGATTTAGATGGAAGAATGTGGGTGGAGTTTACAGATCTAGCCGGCAGTTAGTGTCCATGTCGACTTCGATCAGATGGTAGAATCAGGGTGGATTGAATCGGAGGCTCGAAGTTGGTCGTGAATTTTCACTCTTTACTTCTAAGATAATGCAATCTTTCATGCTAACGTCAAAATACCTTAAACCGACACTCAACCCTGAAGCGACCCTACAGACCTCGTCAGAACCGATTTCTTCCTCTCTTTTGTTGTCATAATTTCTGTCAGAAATATTCCAAGTCTATTCCAAGCCCACCAATGAATGCAAGGATGGAGCTGGACGGAGCTGGCGGTTTGGTGGGATAGAGGTGACGGTTTAATGTGCTTTTAAGGTTTGGTTTTGTCACTAAACCTGGTCGCTTTTGGGTTGATTGGAGGAAACCCACTTTCTTTCTTTTTTCTCACAATCTACAACGTTGTTTTCAAAAAAAAATTCTCTCACAAAATCAGAACCTTATTTCTCTACCCAAGCATATTTTTTTTGCAATTAAATCTCAACTTTTGAAACACAGAACCACTAAAGTGTCGGTTTAAGGTATTTTGACTTTAGTATTAGCAGTCGATTCATATAGTTTGAGTGGCCTTGTTTGAGTGACCTTAGATGCTTGCCAAATAGTGGTTGATTATTTATTTTTGAGTTCATGTTTTTTCCAGGAAAGGTTTAGTCCAATGTCTTCTGCAGACTTGGAGTTGGATAAAGTCATGAAGAATGTAACTAGTATGGAAGAGGATAATGACATGGAGGTCGTTCAGGACTTGGAGCCTAGAGAGATGGTGGAGGCAAGAGCCATAGAGGAGGCAAAAGACAAGGATGAAGGTAAATTCTTAGAGGATATTGGAGACATGCAAGCCTTTGAAATTTGGGTGAGAAAGCAATAAAAGCCTGATTCGTTTGGATATCTTTCAAGCCTTCAAGTCCATCTGTCCCATTCGAGAGTGCTTGTCCACTCTATAGGCTGGTTCATCTCCCACTAGTAAGACCAATACCTGAGCAAGATGTGAAGAAGTTAAAAGCCGAGTTTGTCATTGGTTACCATTTTGGAGATCGTCCTTTATATGTGTCTATCTATAATGATGTTGGCCACGTCAATGAAATATCTCCTGTTATTTCATCTACTTGGAGTACTCAATGGAAAACCGCAAGCGATAAGTTTGATGAACAAGTTCAAGATGACCCTGAACTCTCTGGTCTTTATGGGAAGATGTTATACATTTGGTAAGGCAATCATCGGTTCACAGTATTGTGGAGGTATATTGAAAAAATCTATTCGGGCGACCGTTATGAGTCCAGCTTTTATTGACCTGTAGAATGCATTGCTATTGATCCTAGAGGAAATTTGGACCCTCTCCTCGATGCTATGAATGAAGTAAATCGGTGAGTTCACACTAATGTATTGAAATTTTTACCATTATTTTTATGCATTGTCATTATTACCAAATGTCTAGTTTTTAAACAATAATTGGATGTGATTTGCAGGTCCACGGAGCTTGATCACTTGAAAACAAATTTGGTGCATAAGTTGCACCAAATTCAACACTTTGGTGTTCTTTCTTTGACTGATTTTAAAGCTCTTATTCCGGAGGAAGATTTCAAGAGTTGTGAAAAATTCAAAAGAAATTCAAAGATTTGGTACACATTGACAATCAATGTGTTCATATCGTTTCTCTATCGAGTGAGTATGTATCATGCTTTATACATGTAAACTCAATAATAACTAACTAATTATGTTTTCATAACCATGTCACCTGCAGCGTGAGATTGCCTCTGCATCTGATGAGGATTGTCGAGGTTATAAAGCAAACACTCCAATGGAGGAGCAAACTCCAAAAGGGGTTTGGGAGGCGATGGAGAAGGCTGCAAAGGCAACCATCAAGACCATTCGTAGCCAAGAATTTAAAAAGTTGTTGGCGGTGGCTGATCCCAAGAATGGATTCGAATTCATGTATGAGGTAATTAATTCTAATCATCATTCTATTTCATTGCTATAGATGTTCCTAAGCTGTTATCTAGTGTTTGGTGTTTGGATATTTGTTAATTAGATCACAAGGCATTGGAAAAATGTTCCAAAGCGGGATATGTCACTTGAAACATTGTAAAAGGTGGCAAGTGTAACAGTTGAAGCAGAGTTCAAAGGACGTTGGTTGAAATGGTGAAACTCATCTAATATGACTCGTGAGTCTTTACGATTTCCAACTGGCGCTGTTAAAGATACAGTCTTTGATCAATGGCTCATTTGTGCTACATTTTGGGCTCAGGTGACTTTTGAATTTGTACTTTGGTTTCATTGAACTCTCTATTTTGTATGTTTTTTGTCCTAGTTAATTTTGTCATATCGAGATGTACTAAATACATTTATTTTTCTCTTGATTATGTAGTTGGAGGATGCAGTGGTGCTGGAGTTTGAAAATATGTCGCGTGATCTTAGCCCCATTGATTGGGAAGCATCACCTGGGATTTTAAAGATTGGCGAATATGTAGACCGTTGGAGAATTGCAGTTTGGGAAAAGGCTTTTATTCCATTTTTCAAATCAGAGACCCCTTTCACAAAATCATCTAAACTACAAGATCTCGCTAATGGTATACTAGCCATTAAACGAGTTCTCTTCAGGTGGGTGAATTTACTTATTTATTTCAATTCATATGATCTTTCTTCCAACTATAATCTAATATTTTATTGAATAATTTTGTTTAGATATCTACGGAGGGAGCTGTTGGCGAAAACTGCCATCCTTCCACGAGGTCTACTACCATTTCTATCATCTTGGACAGATAAAGCATCAAAACTATGTATCTACACTCCAATGCAACAGAAGAAATGGAGCTTGGTGTTTGGATTGTCCACCTACATTTTGACCCGCACAGGAAGAAGAGGAGAAAGTAGGACTGAAAATCAAGGTTCCTGCTATTCTACTCCAAGACATTGCAGATGATACCTTGGATGCCCCTGAGGTTGCAACAACATTGGTAACAACTGAGAAAGGGAAGAAAAAGGCAGCTGCAACAGCAAAGGCGCAGACAATCATAGCAAAGACAACAAAGGCCCCGAAAGCGTCTAAGGCAACTAAAGTTGTTGAGGCATCAAAGATTCCTGCAGAAGTTATTGTTGCCCAGGATGGCATTCGATTACTGACTCCACCGAATGTATTGACTACGGCTAGTTCAATAATTCCTATTCCGGCCATCAATGCCAACCAAGCTTATCAAAGCTCTATTCAGGCTAGAAAACTTGAGTATGGTACTTGCCCCGATTCTTCTACGGACTTATCAACAGAAGTTTTTGTTGAAAATACATCTATTTTTCAATTGATGGAAATGCGGAAGGACCAACCACTTATGAAGAGGATGCATGACTTTGTTGAAACGGTATGTTTCATGGTTTTTATATTTCTATATTGTTATTTTGAGTATTGATTTTGTTATAATATATTTTGGGTGAATTATGATATAATTTACGTTTTTGAGCTTCCCTATGTATATTAAAAAAACATTCAATCAATACTAATATCTATACACATTGACTCGCAATTGCACTTTGTTTTATTTTATATATATAGGTTGGACAGGGTCGAGGAACTCGGGTGCGTTCTACATCGTGTCCTTATGATGGATTTGATCTCATCATTGTCGACATTCCTGAAGGACTGGCTGTTTCAAATATTTCATCTACTAGCACTGACATTCCACAATGGAATGCATATAGTGTAATTGAATTGGAAGCTATCTTTGAGTTTGCTCATTTCTATTTGCAAACTCATGCTTGTTTATCGATTTTTATGCCCGAGTCATTGACTATTCGAATAGACGTATGAACATATGCAAAAACATATGAATTCAAAATTGTTAAAGATTGGTAGGGCATTAATGAGCTGGAATTGACCTCTCCTACCAATCAGTCTATGTTGGTGAGTTTTATAGTCTTTACTCTTTCCATGAATACTTTCTACATATTTAAGACTAATATATACATTGTTTTCTGTAGACACGACGCTTCCGCATCCTTCTCCTAGTTCTTAAATCGCTTCCAGCTGTTCATTTTGAACAAGATCAACCTACATTGGATCGCTATATCAATGTTGGTGAAGATGATATCATCTTCAACAACGTATCGGCAAAAACACAACTTCTTAATGGAGTTATGCCATGGAGAGGAGGCCGGGAGAAAGATTCAATTTTAATGTTGACCCTGATTCAAGCATTGACAAAGCCTGGTCGTGTTGTCCTTGATGCCACTACTTCTACAGGTAATAGTGCCACACTCCTCTTTTTATTGTTATTATTTTCGAGGCATTGAAATTCCTCTAATTTTTTGGCTAAATTATAGGAGCCTCTATTCACCCTTGCCGCTGCTCAAGCCGCCATCTGGTTGCTTTTGAAGCCGATCTTGCAATTTTTGAGGTCGTCCTTGCATCACTTTGAGATGCGCCACTACCGCGAGAAACCTCTAATTCTATGCAAGCGGTTATTAATATAAATGAAGATGACATTCCGGTGGGCCATGTTGCAAAACGAAATCGTTTAAGTAAGTAAGTTGTGGTTATTATTTTATTTTTTTTACTTTCATATTTTAGAATTGTACGTTGAGACTATTTTTTTATTCTTTGTAGATTGATGGCCATCGCCAAATCACCTACTCGATTGTTCCTACTTCCGCCGCATATAGAAGACTTAGCGCAAGCTATGACTACAATATCATCTTCACGTCCACCATATTATACCCGTCGATATGACCCTCGTGTTGCTCAATACTTGGACATTGAAGCAGTTGAGGATAGCGAGGACAGCATTGACAGTGATGATAGTCCAAATATTACTTCTCAAATTCGCATGAGTTATGTACTTCTTTGTTTCACATCTTTTTTTAGTAATACATTGTGAGTTTGTATTTTTGGTATTCCATCTAAAATTTTACTATCTCCTACAGATGTGTTTATCATTTGTTTCGCTTTTTGATCTTATATACTTTACTTCTTTGCATATCATCTGAAAAATAATTAATTTAACTTGTACTAATTTTTTTAAAATAGAGACATTTGATCCTAAATCCTAAACTGAAAAGGTCGTTTTAGAATGTCAATTTTGACAAAGATAGGAACTACTTCAATCCTTTCAGAAGTAAATTAAGAGCATTTTAGAATTTAATGATAGAAATGGCAGCCAATTTACACGTAACATAAATAATTAGAAAGAAAAGCACAATAATGAAAATTTAATAGATGATTAGAATTCATTGTAATTGTAATGATAGAGGATATTGTAGAAATAAAAAACTATAATTTAAAATAAACATAGTATAAAAAATATCAAAAAATATTATAAACCACCTTACATATTACATTGAAGAGAGTTGTGGAAATATAAGAGACAAATAAGATATAGAAATGAATAGACTAATAAAATACAATATAAATTGGTATGTGGAAGAAAAGTACTGAATAATATAGAAGTGGAAAAAATAATAAAAAAGAGGTACTTTCACTTGAAAAGGTAATATTGAAATAAATAAATA
This sequence comes from Bryoerythrophyllum caledonicum, assembly GCA_963971425.1. Lineage (NCBI taxonomy): Eukaryota > Viridiplantae > Streptophyta > Bryopsida > Pottiales > Pottiaceae > Bryoerythrophyllum > Bryoerythrophyllum caledonicum. The sequence continues at coordinate 62,641,883 of OZ020514.1, read as the reverse complement.
AAAAACTCAAAGAACCATGTACAAAAAATAACGAAGGTAATACAAAATGGATACAAAGATTTAAAATAACTCAAATAGTGGGATATTGATGGACATGTAGGGATTGGGAGAAATGGATGGATATTTAGGAAGGCGAGGGTGGAAAGATTGTTGTATAAAGACACATGTGAAATTTGCACGGAAATAGGCTTTATTATTTTTCCAGTTTATAACAATTTTCCACAGATACAGGCTTCATACTACATAATTTTGGCGGTTTTCACTTTTGTTAGAATTTTCCCTACCAACCACCGCTAATGGCTCACAGATCACGGCTCACATACTAGCAATCCCCACTTCAGCTCCGCCATTTCGGCCTGAAGTGTCTTGACAAAGTCCGATCCAGCAACCGAAGATCCAACGCGCTTCTCTGGAGAAGAACAAAATTGTCTCATCACTGTGGCACGACTTGCTATAGTGAGAGCATGTCACAACTTTTTTCCCCTTACCCCTAGCCTTCTCCGTAGTCTTGGACTTAGCCTTCACAATGCTTGACCCCTGTTTCTTGGAGCCTTTGGTGTGATCCGCATCCCCATAAGCCCAATAATGCACGACCTTTTCAGGTTGTGCCTCCGCCAAGCTACCGGTCGTGGTGGCAAACTTTTTGGACTTAGGAGCGTCTATCAGCACCGTGACCAAATCCTTGGCCTCGCTCACGCCCAACGCTCTATCAAGCGCCTCCACCTTAGAAAACGTTTGTGCGAAAGTCGCGTTCTTGTGATACTGAAAAAGAAGATGCGGACTAATAAACTCCACCATCGGCTTATCCAACTTCAAAATGATGATTTTTACGAGTTGGCCCTTCGTGACCACATCGCCGGCCTCCGTTGGCAATCGTGCCAACCAAGTATATATAGTGCGAGGGGTATCTTCCTTCTCCCGGCGGAAATCGTGGATGCGATGCATCTTATCACGCTTGAATCCTCTGTACTCGACCTCCAAATGCGCTATGAATTGCGCCAAAGGATCAAAGGCTGGCGGATTGCCAACCGCCACCAATGCCAAACGTGTGGCTACGGCTAAACGAGACATGGCCTCCATGCCAGCCCGTTCGTCTAGAATAGCAGCATCTTTGCCACTGGAGTCTTTCTTAAGGAAACTCTCTTCCACCTTGGGCTCCCCATTGGACGTCAAGAGCTGGGCAACCGCACTCTTTTTGAGCGTAGTCACCAACTCCACACGTTGGCGCTATGTCGTGTAAAGAAAGATCGATAACTACAACAGATCGAAAGCCCTAACCAACATCAAATAAATGAAAAACATACGGTAAAACAAATACATGTAATACACCCTCAAGGAAAGATACATGTGTTTTCCACAAGAAGTCAAGTAGCACGCACTCCATAAGGGGAGAATCAACGAGTGCAACTACGTAGTGAACGCGGAACGTTTACCAATGACAAACCATCACTTATAAGCAAAGATCTTTCTAAACACTCACTAACTCACTCACAAAGCTTGACTTGACAAAGACGTCAAGTCAAGGACGAGTGCGGCGCTATACGCACACAGGCGCAACCCTAAGTGGATGAAAGTCATCCACGGATGAATGGGATGCATCGCCATACGTCCCTAAACTCCCGTAGATTAGTAACAACTAACCTACGCTAGAACACTCCAATATGGAGAGGCCCTCAATGCCACATCCCATGATAGTTGTCGTGTAAAGAAAGATTGATAACTACAACAGATTGAGAGTCCTAACCAACATCAAATAAACGAAAAACAGACACTAAAACAAGTACACGTAATACACCCTCAAGTGCCTCCCCTTGTAGATAAAGAGACTCTCTATCCAGCTAGGATCATACAACACTAATAAGACTAAATGCCACGGTGATGACGCTACAACAACTGTACGCATTCAATCGAAGATGTAATCCTTTGCGGCATGAATAAGCCAGTGGAAAAGTAACTAAGAGAAGGTAGGTCGGGTGCAATGTGAGCCCCATCCTTAATTGCCTTAGGCAACTTTGTTGCCAATCCCTTGGTCAATCCCCATCTGGCCTATCCCTGAAACAAAACCAAGAACTTCAACTAGATGGCAGGATACCACACCAGTGACATGTTTAGGAGAACATTAAGTCGTGTCACTTGGTGAAACGTGGCTCGAAGGTTTCCTACAACAAAGGTAGTTTAATCCCCGGACGGTAGAGTAGAAAGTGGCGGTGTCAAGCAAGCCATATGCCATCCACGTTGACAATGGTCGCACAATAACATGGTAGCCGCACCCTTCTTCTCACCACACACAAAAAACAAAAGACCTTGTGGCACAATGGCCAACTCAGAATGCACGGAGCTATCAATGGGCAAATGGTAGGGCGCACTATTCTTGGAGTGTTCCCGACACTCCCGGCCATCTTTGCCTTCCACCAACAAGATGCCACTGGCAACACATCCTTCACGCAAAGAATGGTGCGCCCGGCCTTGACGTCCAACGTCGTAAGCGCCTCACGTTGCAAATAAACGTAATCTCTAATTGTCACGGGACGTGGCATCGAGGACCTCTCCGTATCGTAGATTTTAGCGTAGATTAGTTTGTTACTAATCTACGTGTGTTTAGGGATGAACGGCGGCGCACCGCTTTCATCCGTGGATGATTTTCATCCACTTAGGGTTGTATGCGTGTGCGTATAGCGCCGCACACATCCATGACTTGACGTCTTTGTCAAGTCAAGCTTTGTGAGTAAGGTTAGAGAGTGATTAGTGAGTTCTTTGCTTGTAAAGTGATGGTTTATTATTAGTGAAAGCTCCGCATTCTCTACTTTAGTTGCACTCGTTGATTCTCCCCTTGTGGAGTGCGTGTCGCTTGACTTCTTGTGGAAAACACATGTGATTCACTTGACAAAGACCCCTCATTTTTCATTATTTCTTACCGTTGTTGTATCAAAATAGTTTGTGCAAAGTCGGGAAGAGTAGAGAAAGAGTGGTTTACAAATTAAATTTTGTGTTAGTACTAGTTCTAGTGGTATTTGGAATTGTGAGTGTGAGAGAAGAGCTCATTTTCATGTTCTGTGAGAGAAGCTGTTTCGGGAGAAGCATGTTGCTCCCTCAGTGAGAAATCCCAATTATTCATCCAGGAATTGTGCATTCGAGTTCTCATCCAAAAAGACGGTCTTCATCCATGCGAATTGGGACTAGGGTCATCGGCCCAACCTTGTTTTTCTGGTGGGACCGGTAACGGGGGTTGGCTTTAAAGCCCCAAGGGCGGCGACACGTGGCGCAATCGGGGACAGTGCCCGGGATTAAGGGAGTTGACCCCGGGGTCGTGATAGTGGGCAGCTCGAGGCCCACGGGACAGCCTGTATCAGGCTATTCGAAGGGAGACCCGCGACGTGAAGGGCTGGAGCACGGGCTTAGGGATCCAAGCTCGTGAGCAAGAATCGGGGACGAATGGTGGCGAGCCCGCGAAGACGGGACCACAAAGCCGACACAGCTCCATCACCCACAGGTACCCTAAATGCGTGCCGAAGTGCCGTGGACCCTTAAACCGTGAAGTTTTTGTGCAAAACTTCAGAAGTCCCTGGAGTGAAACACTTGATTTTTCAACTTTTGAAATTTAAGTGATTTTGCAACTTTGACTTCGGATTTGAGTTTGTGGCAAAATTCTAAGACTAGTGATATAAAAAATTAGTATATCAAAAAAATATATTTTGCTAGTTTTTTCGCGAGGGCCGAAAACAATCACATGTTTTGTGATCTTTGAAAAAAAAAACAAAAAAAAGATAGTGCTAAACTTTGGGAGTAGATTTCAAAGGCATTGTTACTTGGATGTCAGTGACATTTGTGCTTACAATTAGGGTTTCCGCCATTTGACCTAATTTTAGCATTAGTTTGGCGTTTGTCGTGAATATCCACTAATGTATGTGATTTCATTGGATGGATAGTGTTATTAAACATCACGGTCAATCTCCACTACTCCCTTAGTAATAGACGTTAGGGGGGAACACTTTTTAGTGTTTCTCTTTGATTTGCAGGTTTTGCGACTTTGAGGCATCCATTGCAGGCGTGTGCCAGTGGCGCTGTCTCTTTCATTTTCCTGCTTTTATGTTGTTGGGGGAGAGGATCCGGTTTTGATTTTCTGGATTCTTGTGCGGTACCTCCCCCGTGTTGCGGGCTTGTTGCCGGTGTTTTCCGGTGGCCCCATTTATTGTTGTGCTAGCTTGTGATAGGGTACCGTAGGGGTGAAGTCGGGTTCATGGCCGGCAAGACCTTTCTATGTGGGAGGATGTGGTTGGACCTGTGTTAGTCGGAGGTGATGACCGGTAAAGCACATAGCTTGGTGATTTTGCAGGTGTAGGTTGTCTGTCCGTACCCTTACCCTTTAGATAGCACCCGTAGATAGTTACCCGGAGGATTTTTGTTTATGGTGAGTACGAGAAGTCGGTATTACCGTTCTCCCTCACCAGATTCTCCGGAGAGTGCACCAGCTTCAGACTTTGGGCCAGGGTCGGATACCGACGAGGCTTTTGAGCCTATTTCGGCGTTGGATACCGACCGTAGGCTTCGAGTTTGGAGTGTGGGCACGCTTGATGACATGGAGGACGATCACTGCCAGGTTGTACGTAATCGTTTCTCAGGTCGGGCTGGGGGCATCTCCCTACCCGATTGGCGGCTCCGTTTCCAGACATGGATGAAGGAGAAGCGCCGGCGTTCACCGTCGTTCAACGACTGGTACGCTTTTGAGCTTTTGCCCCAGAATTTGGAGCTGGAGGCGCTCCAGACCTATGGGAGGTGGTCGGTACTGCATGCGGAGGAGTTGCGTCCGGTTGAGGATTACTGGCGCGATCGGGTAGAGTTGGTGACTGCGCTCAAGGAGAGCGCTGTTGCTCGTGTCCTGGCCTTTACCGATCAAACCAAGGGGGAGGGAGGCTCCTCCAGTGAGGATTCCAGGCAGAAGGGCATTGCCCTTGTAGATGAGGCGTCTGGTATGGGGGTTATATCGCGTTTGGCCGAGGCCACGCGGGCGGCATTGGTGGCCGTTGGTCCGCCACCAGTCTTTGACCCTCTAGCGCGGTTCATGGCGCATTTGGAGGTGGAGTGTGGAGGATTCTGGCGTGATCAGATGCAGCGCATACAGGATTTCCGCCGTGAAAAGGAGGACACGCCACGCACCATGTATACCCGATTGGCGCGGTTGGCGGCGGAGGCAGGTGATGTCTTTACGGAGCGCCAACTTGTGAAGATTTTTATCTCCAAGTTGGACAAGAGAATGGTGGACTTCATCACCCCTCGTCTTCTTTTTGATTATCACGGCAACGCCAGTTTGGCTCAAGCGTTTGCTGAGGTGGAAGCGCTTGATAGAGCGTTGGGCGCGTCCGAGGCCATAGACTTTGTCACGTCATTGATGGACGCTCCCAAGCCCAAGAAGTTGACTACTACGACAAGTAGCTTGGCGGAGGCACAACCTGAAAAGGTTGTGCATTGCTGGGTTTGTGGAGAACCGGGTCACACCAAAGGAGATCCAAATTGTTCCAAGAAGAAGGGGGCAGAGAAGGGGAAGGTGAAGCCCAAGACCGAGGCGGCCAAGTCTGGTGACAAGGTTGCGGGCAAGGGGAGGAAGCCGGTTACTTGTTCTCACTATGGCAAGTCCGGCCATAGTGATGAGAACTGTTTTGTTCTCCACCCAGAGAAGCGGCCAGGTTCATTACGGGAGAAGGACTTGGAGGCCAAGGTGGCGGAGTTGGAGAAGAAGTTGAGTGCGAATGCTTCTTTGGGACAAGTAGTGAATGCACGAGCTCCGGTGAAGAGTTGTGGTTTGTCCTCAACCATGGATGCCTATTTGTATGGTGCTTCCGGAGAGGTTGTGGCTGCAGTTGCTACTCGTGCTCAGACCACTGCTCAAACAGTGCCACCTTCATCCAGTGTACCGGGTACTAGTGGTCGTCCACGTCACGTGGGGTTACCGGACCACATTGGTCAATCACGGCTATCACTGTCGTTTGGCATTGCGGATGCAGCTGTTACTGGTGCCGCTCCCCCTTTGACTACCGTACCACTAGTTTCTTCCACTCATGTGGATGCCGCACATTCCTTGGCGTACAAGGTGTTGCGGTTGCCGGTGTTTGCCGGTGTGGACTTTTTGACACCGGATTTTCAACCATCCGGTGTATTCCACTTGGCGGGTAGTATGTTGGAGGGCAAGGTGCCCATGCCATCATTGGAGGTGTCGCAGGCAGTGACGGCTCCACCCACCGAGGAGGATTTGGTGGCAATGCGGGCCAAGTTGGCAGCGGAGGCTATTTCCGCGTTTGAGGCCAATGCCACTTCCACACTTATAGAGCAGTCCTCTGGGGATCAGTCCTTGATCTCTGGAGTGGCTTATTTGTCTGACATTGCGGCCCGATCAGCACGGGAGCGACGCAGTGTGCATCTAGGGGTGGTACGTTTGGTAAACGATGACGGAGTCATGGTGGTTGGTCGTACGGATGGCAACCCCACTCGAGCTACCCTCCTTCGTATTATGTTGGACTCCGGAGCTCAACCAGTGATGATTGGCAAGCAGCTAGCCCAAGATTTGGGTCTAGTTGCTTCGAACCTCGAGCCTTGCCCATTCACGATTGTTACATCGGTTGGAGGCACAGAGAAGGCCATGGGCTACACCCGACATCCGTTGCAGTTGATGTTTGGCGTGGGATCTGGTCCGTTGTTCTCCCATGTCTCCCTTCAGTGCGCTGTGACTGGCGCCACCAACTACGATATTTTGGTGGGCCAACAGACACTATATCCACTTGGATTTGGGGTGGATAATTGGATGGAGGAGGCGTGGATTAGGCCAAGGTGGTCTGCCGGTGATGGCAGAAAGGAGCTCATCCCCGTGGTCTTCGCATCTAGCGCGGTGACTTCGACTACGGACGCTATGTTTGGGTGCACTGCTCTGGCATCGGACTTGCCGTGTGGTTCTTCACTTTTAGAGGAGACATATGCATTTATGTCTGGGATGGAGGATTCACGCGAGCACCCACCATTGGCGATCCCTGCACGTCATTGCAAGGATCCGCTTCCGCCGTGGAGGACGCCGTTGGAGCTCACTCGTCGGAGTGGGGAAATTGTGGACGCTCTTGATGCTCCACCGCTGTCAGTGGACTCTTCCACTCCGTTTTTGGCTCGCACCATTCAGTGGCGACCACCGGATGAGGGTATTACCTTTGTGGAGTTATTTGCCGGTATTGGTACAGGGTTCGCGGCTGTGTTAGAGGCCGGGCTCAAGGTACGACGGTATATCCACGTGGATAGTGGCTTTGCAGCCAACCGTGCCGCTCACCATCACATTCAACGTCTTCTAGCGTTGTATCCAGAGCAGTTACCACCTTCTGCGATTCGAGGGTGTTTTGGCAAGTTGCCACGTGATGTGACGTTGATCAGTGAGGATGATCTTCCCCGGTTATGTCACGTGGACTTGGTGATTGCCGGATGGCCTTGCCAAGGCCATTCACGAGCGGGCACTGGACGTGGCTTGGATGATCCACGGTCGGGTCTTTTTGCGGATTTGCTCAGGCTCATCTAGTGGTGGATTACCCACCAATCTACACCACCGGAGTACATTTTTGAGAATGTACTCCCATTGGGGGATACACGGACGAAGGTGCGTGAGGATGGGGCGTACATCCATCACCTTCTTGGTCCCCTATGTTTGTTGATGCCGCGGCGTTGGGATCTTACGCTCATCGGCCACGTTGGATTTACACCAACATGGCATCATCCACGACGCTCACTTCTGCACTTACTCAAGTGCAACAGCCCGTGCGCCGTGACGTCGATGACATTTTGGATGACCACCGTGTATCCACGGCGGTTACCAAGGAGGATGAGCGACCATTGGTGGTGGTCAACCGCGTTGGTTTCACTCAGAGGGCATTTCCCACCTTGATGTGCTATCCGGGCTCTTTTGCCTTCAGGACACGTGGTCCGGGCATGGCTTGGGATTCTTCTTCCCAAACTTATGAGGAGCCTTTTGCTGATGAGAGGGAGCGGGTGATGGGCTTTTTGACAGGCACCACCGCCGCACCGGATCTTTCCGAGGGCCAACGCCGTTATTTGTTGGGTCAAGCCATTGACCTCAACACACTCGTTTGGGTATGTGGCCTCTGTTTCGCCGCTCAGCGCCGTTCGAGTGACCATCCACGCGTGCTGGGGGCAAACTCTGATGGTCAGGGGGCAGCGGTGCCACATCACACGCAAGAACTGCGTGCCCTGCCATTTGCCCATTGATGGCTCCGTGCATCCTGAGTTGGTTGTGCCACAGGGTCTTCCGTGTTTTGTGTGTGGTGAGAAGAAGAGTGCGGCTACCATGTTGCTTTGTGACCATTGTCAGCGTGGTTGGCATATGGCTTGCCTGACACCGCCTCTTTCTACTCTACCGCCCGGGGATTGGACTTGCCCTCGTTGTCGGAGGTCTTCGAGTTACGTTTCACCCGAAGAAACGGCTTGAATTCCTCGTGGACTTGTCATAGTGTGGTGCGTTGCCATCTAGTTGGAGTTTCCTAGTTTCAATTCAGGGATAGGCAACGTGGAGATTGACCAAGAGATTGGCAACAAAGTGGCCTAAGGCGATTAAAGATGGGGCTCACATTGCACCCGGCCTATCCTCTCTTTGTTACTTCTTCATATGCTTATTGATTTGGCGATGGACGACATCTTTGGTTGGATGCGTACAGTTGTTGCAGCGACATCATCGTGGCGTTTAGTCTTATTAGTGTTGTTTGGTCCTAGCTGGATAGAGGGTCTTATTATCCACTAGGGGGGGCACTTGAGGGTGTATTACGTATACTTATTTTAGTGTATGTTTTTCGTTTATTTGATGTTGGTTAGGACTCTCAATCTGTTAACATGCAATTAAACAATTTTGCCCTCACCATTTAAAAGTGCACTTGAGTAAAAACGCGGCCATTCTGTGCAAAATTGTCAAAATTGCAAAGTTTTAAATTTTAAAAAAGAAAAAAATGAAGTTTGCGCAAACATATTGTGTATCATCAAAATTGTTGATATAAGAAGCTATGTAATGGAATTTTCAACAAAGTTTCAATAAAATTTCAAAGAAATATCAAAAGGATTGTACTGTACAAAAATACGCAATCACCAATAATGATACGATAAGCAACAATTGCCAAATCATAACTGGATATTCTAAATAGTACATGATATAGAAATCAATGAAAATCAATATAAATGCATCTATACATGGACATAAAGATGTTATTTAGCAATAGTAAAAATCTCTTCAATCCATAGAATTGCTCCACAACGTCCTACATAACCCTTTCAATATACAACCCTTGCACATACACTATATAGCAATTATCATACACAATATACTCATAATACTTTCACTATCTACTATGTAGCATTTAAGGTTGCTTGCAAGTGGTCGTCGTCGATAGCTTCGATTTGCATCGCAATATATTCCAGTATGTGAACCTTAGCCGATTGAAGAATGCGAATCCTACTTTCAACCTGCATTCCAAATACATTGCGCTTTCTCCACCGACAAGCACCACTCATGATTCTTTCCGGTTCATCTACCCATGAAAAAATGCATGCCTCTTTCTCTACCCAACTATGGCTCTCACCAGATGGCTCCCACAATGAATCCATGCAATTTGCATACCGTTGTGCTGATGACCCCACTCCATCAACAACCACCCCTCGAATGATGGGCCAGTACCAACAAACCTTCATCTTCAATCTCCATCGACCTTTTCCGTCTTCAATCACCTTCCCTACATAGAATGGTACACCACCTTCTACTTCTGCTCGATCAACACTCAAGGCTACAAATTGTCCACAAGCAATATCAGATTGTGGATTAAATGGTGGAAATGGGTCGTGGTTATCTTCATGAACTGCTCCTTTGGCTTGTTCCTCAACATGGTTGCGTTCCGTTCTTTGTACCCTACGCACTGCTTGATTTGATGGTCTTTCTCTACGAGGACCAAAATATCTTCGAGCCTCGGCATTTGGTAGCATAGCCACTATCTGGTCCACCGCAGTTATCTCGCGATTATCTTCACTTGGACCGTCCATTACATCCAAGGCTGCACGTTCTGCAGGTGCGGTGTTGGAGACCTCTGAAGGCCAAAATTGTGAAGAACAATGGTCGTTGTTGCGATTTTTGTGTGGAAATTCAGCTAGATAGAGTTTCAACTTTTCGGCCTCCTCTTTTGCATCACGATTCATGTCCTCATGCTGCAATCTTTGAATGCACCTTTGTTTATATGCAATAAAGTCATCCAACGCCTTCAGCTCCCGCTCGTCTGCTTCAAATACTTTCGCAAAAGCTGGTCGTTCATCTCTACTTGGAAACGACCTCAAAGTCTTTGTTCCTGCCTCTGGTCCCCATGGATCCTTGCAATAATGCTTGTGTTGTACTCGAACCTCACGAATCCCCTCTCGATTATCCATATAAAATCGCATGTGGTGCGGAAATGTTATGCCAACCAATGCATCCAGACCTATTAGTAAGTGAGGAGTTATAAATAATTTCCAATCCCACACATTCTCTAACAGTCGGGCGCTAACAAATGCTTCCGTAGGGGATGTTCCTCTTTCTATAAGACTAAACATCTCCTTCAACGAGTCCACGTCCGACCTCTTCAATGTACTTGATATACAACTGAAGCGTTGATCAATATCTTCATGCGTATGGCCCACTATAAGAAAAGAGAGTTCCACCTCTTGGTAAAAGCCCAATCCCACCAATGTAGCACAGAGAGCAAACATATAAATGTTTTTATTCTCGCATGTGTAGTTGTCCGCTTGGATGCGCAATGTTGGTGGCAAAATTCCCTTCCTCCGCAACACATCTCCTATCACGTATAACAATGTGCTCACGACCTGGTTGCTATCATGTTTGTGGTGAGCCCCAAACCACACATCGCAATATAAACCAATCCCATGTACAAGGGCCCCACACAAGTGGGTCTTCACAAACCGGTGCTCAATGTTCTTCACAGTTTGACGCATCCTTGGTACCATAGTTGTGTTTTGGTCCATGCCATCCATAATGATGCACATGTACAACTCAGGGCTAATATAACAAGACCTCTTGAATATCCAGTAATGCCTACGTTCCTCCATCTGGTTGCGCAGATGCAACATAAACAACTCTTTTATCTTTATCCTTGCATCCGCATTGGTGGTTCCCTCTATGGCACATTTATACTCCCAACAATGATAACACTTTGAGAATCTTGAGAATGGAGGTACCTGGACGTGAGGATACCTGATGCGCCACATCCTCCGGAACGAGCTGATCGAAATGGTATCCCCATTACAAATTCTCTTGACCTCCTCGTTCACGTAATTGAATACATCAAACTTTACTGTATTCATGGGAAGGAGAATAAGAGGCACCACTTCGTTGTCACTCTTACGGCGGATAGAACGATGTGGTTGAGGACAACCAGTTTCATCCACGAATGATTTAAAGCAGGCCTCTGCCGCGGACATTCTAGTGCTCTCTCTAACCGGGTCTGAAAGAGTGTTGCCGTGAATCGCCGTCACTCTTCCATATATTAAACAATCTTTCTTCAATTGCTTAAAGCGCCTCTACGAATAGCCAACCCCAAGGGCGTAGCAGGCATTGCAAACTTGTTTGCCATCTAACTTCGTTACAAATTTATTCCGACGAGTTCCTTCCGTTCGTGTGTAAAAAGAAACCAGCATTTGTCTCATCCACGTACTTCGTACAGAAAACTTGGAAGCCCATGCATTATATCGCATGTCCAATAGATACCTTGCTTGAACGCCCCTCAAACAATTACGTTTGCAACCTCCTTGTGCTATTGCACTTTGCACGCTTGTAAGAGATACCTTAGTTGTTGTAGTTTATGTCAAGGATGCCTCGCTTGAGACTCTCCTTCTCCTATTCTGCATAGAATATGGACGACGCGTTGGTCTAACGTAAGCTAATCCATCTACATTGGGAAGATCTCGGATATTAGAGGCAGTACATTGAGAAAATGGCGAACTCTCATCTATGGGGTCTGAAGCTTGACTAGTGTGCCGAGACCTTTCGGTGGATCTTCCTGTGTTAAACGGATCATGGAAATCAAATTCTGGAGCCATCATTCGTGTAGGTGTTGTTTGAGATCCATCTTCATCATGGGCATTTCTAATATTAGGTTCTATGGCCAAAACACGTAGCAAAGACCGGTGCCAACGAATGATCAAGCCATTACACATGCCAAGACGCTCTCCTACAACCTCTCCGGTCCAATGCAATGCATTCTCTGCCCTAATGATACGCACTGCCACCTCGAATGGGAACAACTTTGATCCATTCAATTCCATGCCACTTTCGAATGCATGCTCCCTTGTTCCCAAACCCACAACATCTCCACTTTCTGAGAGCAGTTCTACAGTCCTTTCCAATTCAGATGTACTAATCCCAACAGATCTTCTTTGACTTTGCCTTGCACGTGCTGCTCGTACTAATCGGGCCCCCACAGAGCTATTGGAAAGGATATTATCTCTACGGGTGTTTGGAGGTACCAAAGACGTTTGATATGTGTTGGTCTCCATTGTTGCTATCGGTACAAAAAAAGCATAGCGGTTACAAATTAGTCAACATATATGTAGACATTAACCTCTAAAAAATCAATTCAGGGTCAATAAGAAGGTATATACCACAATATAAAAATAAAATGCAAGAAATAATAAAATAGAATTAATTTAAAAATAGAAAACATGATATAGTATATTTTCTTTTGTATTTGAAATTGTTCATGAAAAATATATGTAACCTTGTTTGTTAATGTGTGAAATTGTTTGACTTTGATTTAGATGCGCCAATTTTGTTGAAGTTTATTTCATTTTTTGATATTATCATTTCACCTCACAATTTAATGAAGGCTTCAATACGATTTGGGGTTATTTAACAACAAATAAACATAAACTACAAATAATATTTTAATGTTTACCTCATAAGATGTGCCTTTCTACTTCACATGTTCTCTTGCAAAGGACAAATGTTACTTCATTGTGCCCAAAATGATCTATGATAGATTGTTATAAGTTTGCCCCACGTTCACCTTGGCCAAATCCACAATACCTAATTCGTGGACCTTTGTCTCTTTTGCAGTATGTCTTAGTAGTCCTCATTTACTTTGTAGTTCTACGCCTATCTTTCATACATTGTATGGTGATAATCATTAGCATCCTCCGGATCATTTAGCTAGAACAATACAATAACCCCATATTCCCAGTAGTTTGTTAAATCAATGTATCAAAAAATGTCTCTTTAAGATGAGACGTTCTATCATTAATTCAACAACTTTTTACTATAGTTTTCAATCATAGGAAATTTAAGATATAAGAAGTAGACTTGCAATGACTAGGTCTATAGAAATTCCTCATTTTCTTAGAAAAACAATTTAGTTTTATAACAAATAAACCATAGTAGTTTGCCTTGTACAAACGGTGGATAGAATCATGATTCTTGCTTATAGTGGGATAAAAATATATTTTGAAGTAGAATAAAATCTTTAATTTCTCCCCACCTTAAAAAAATCATTATTGATCTCTAAAGTACTATTTTAGAAAACAATACAAAGGTATTTCTCACCTAACGTATGTTGCAGGTCTTTGTTGGGCAATCACTAGAATTGGATGGCGTTGAACGTTTGATGCTTCTGTGGGCGCTAATGATGGTCACGTACTTCAGCTTTTGCCAAAAACCTACACAAACTTTGGAAAATTCAATTTGAGCTCTGCCAAAGACATTGATTGAAAAGTTCCTCGACCACCATCAAGGTCGCCATCAATATATTTCTTTCCAAAATAGCAAAATCGACCATGCTTGTTGATCTTTTAAAAAATCTCAATTCTTAACCAGAGCTTAAAAATGCAAAAATTAACCATGCTTGTCGATCTTCTACAAAAATATGAAGGATGTACAACGTGACCCTCCATCATTCTGGTATCACCAAACTTCAAACAAGGATGCGCTAGCTTCAGATATATATTGAAATGCCTTCCTTGGATCCTTAGTCATGGAGTTCCTTACAAGCCACAATTCGAAAAAAAATCCCCTTTAATTGAAAATTTTACACAAGATAGCCTCTGATAAGAGCTTCGTGTAGATATTTTTATTTTATTTTTTGGATTTGTGGTTTAAAAGTTAGTACAACTTAAAGCCAAAAGTGGGGACTCCGGGCACCTCCAAATTTTTTGACAAAGTTTCAACTGACATTGAAATTTTTCACACATATAAAGAATATTTCCTTCTTTGGAAATTTTCAAAAAAAACTTGTCTTTCATGTAAAAAGGCATTATATTCCAAGTCAAACATTTTCACACATTGTCGGGCAACGGGGGGGGGAAAAAAATCAGCTTTTCTACATAAAACCTAGAGATGTTCATATTTTTCACTTTTTATTTTTTCAACAACAATATGTGGTAAAAACCTTCTTAACGACCGTTTGGATTATCATTTGAATACATACGTAGTTCACAAAAAAATAAAACGTGAAATGGCAATTTTTGAACCTCCACTCCTTGCACACTTGTTTTGAATATGCTACATCCCTTTTTTACCCCTAAAAATTGGTGTGTTGGAAAATAACATCATGCTTAAGACAATGGTAAAAGATTTAGACCTTTAATACAAAGTGTAGTCAAAGTCTACTGATCTACTCAACACAGGGAAGAAAATGAACCATTGCTTTGACTTTAAACACTAAAATCTATCAATCCATGCAGTGGATTGCAACCAAAATTTAACGGCATGTTCATATTGCCCCGCGCTCACTAGGTTCAATCCGTGTTCGGGCTGTCAGGCCCTGTTTTGGTCTTCTTTCCGTCTCCCGCGGCCGTCCCCCAAAAGCATCTTTCCGCCCCCTTGTCCGCGTCTTTTCCTTCCAGCGCCTCTCGCCCTTTCCGAGATCCCTGCCCGATCCATCCCGATAAGCGCCTGCCCGCCCCTGCTATCGGCGCAGACCCCGAGACCCGATAACACCATATCGGCTATCGGCCTAGGAACGGATCCACGCCCACGTGTATCGGTGGGACCCATCCACCCGCCCTCCGCCGCCGAGTAGCCAGTATCATCCGGGCAATCCGAGGAGCGGATATGATGTAGATGATTTATGTTGGACTCGGCTTGCAACGTCTCCCCAGCCCGTGTTCATTGCGGCGCCATTTGTTGTGCTCGCGGGAGAGTAGAGTGTCACCGATAGGCAGCGGGAATGGAGTTCCTGGATCTGAATCTCCTGCCGCCGGTCTTCCCAGGTGTGGATGCAAGTGAGGTACCAGTTCGGAGTGGAGCCGATAACGGGGTGGCAGCGAGAGGATGGAGGCGGCAGGGTCGAAAGAAGCGTGCTGGTGTGCGTGAGGAGGGTGTGCAAGATCTAGATACAGCTATCCGAGAAGGCCCGCACGCTCGGTACCTCATGAAGCATGGTCACAAGGTTCTTAGGATGTGTGATGCATTACATAAGCCTCCACCTGGTTTGCTAACTTGGAAAGATCTGAGGTGGAATATTGAGGCCGAGAGGGAGACGAAGTCCGCTGTTGATGACCTCCATGGTCTTCCTGATCATGACCCCGGTGAGGGAAAGCAATCGAAGCTTATCGCCTACATTCCATGGGATAGAGTAATGGATTTCGTGAACGGTGAGCAATCAGGCCGAAAGGACGTCGAGACCACATTCGTGCGGGATAAATTCGACCCCACGAACGTGGAAGATAAGACCCACTATCGCTGGAACTGCCCCATCGAGCTTCAACAGTAAGATGGTCATTGCTGTTACGAGGGTTACTGTCATATCGTCTACTGCGCATTGTATCCATCACTAAAAGTTCTCGGCTGTCGTTGCAGATGGCGTTGTTAATACGGTCCCCAAGACAATAGAGACAAGATCGACGATATCACTCCCGATATGGCACCCACAGCACGACGATACAATCGGAAAGGAAAACAGATATACTCAGGACGTGGTCAGAAAGGCCCTCGTGCTACTGACGCGAAGGAGGGAGGGTCTATGAAGGTGGGCTGCCAATGTAGATTCTATGTAAAGAGGTACTACTTTCTACCATCTATCGCCGAGATAGGGTACTTCTGCAAAGATCACGTTGATAGAGAGGGCATTATCGTTCACGATAAGGTAAACATCACCAGGGGGAGACTCAGATTCCGAAAGTGCATATCGGAGGAGGTTAGAGATTGGGTTCTACGGCAGTACGACGAGCTCGTTCCTATGGAATCGATTAAACTAAAGCATCAGAGGTTGGTACTCAAAGGACGCGATGAGGGCACGCTCACACCTTCTCGGGATTGTTTCCTGAGCATGGAGGATATTCGGAACATTTGTGGCGTCCGTGCGCAAGAACTCTACATGAAGGACCATAATGATGCCGAGAGTGTTAGAATGTGGGTACGAGAGAATCGAGAGATGGTATTCTACTACCAGGATCCGGGGACTAAGATAGAAGGGGTCCTGAACTCTGACAACGTGCCCTTCGTGATAGGGATTCAGACCCCCTTTCAGCTGCGGATGATGCTCAACTATGGGCACGATAGCATTATTGCGATAGACGGGACCTTCGCTACAAACAACAAGAAGGTATGTGCCTTTACGATTCGCTCTGAATGTGTCTACTCATCCTATCTACGAACTTCTGCTACATCGATTCGTATCTTCTAGTACTAATATTTCCTATTGTTTACAGTACCCTCTATTCACGATGATGGTGTTCGACGACTGGACGAATGGCGTGCCCGTCGCCTTTATAATCACCGCGAGATCAAAACAAAGTGATCTAGTGCCTTGGATGCACGCTCTAAAAGAGAAGCTAGAGCAAATCAACCCAAGATGGAGACCTACAACATTCGTACTCGACGACGCCGATAACGAGATCAACTCACTCCGGTAAGAAACTATAGAGACTCACAGAATACCCCCTCTGGTTTCATATCTTGCCTTTTGTACGTCAGGTTCAGGTCGGGATGATCCGACATATCGGCGTTCCGGCTTTCTCGTATCGTGCCGGGTTATCTGATGGGTTATCGTGTTTTTACTTATCGCAGGGAAGTTTGGCCTCGGTCGTTTCTGTTCCTATGCTTGTGGCACGTGCGTCGAGCCTGGCAAAAGAACGCTTGTGCGAAGTTGAAAGACATGGAGACGAGAGCTGCTGCATTGCGTACTGTAGGGGATCTTATGTACATGTCGGAGACACCAAGTGATTGCGATGACCCTGCTACGAGACGACCTCCTACGAGGATCTGGACGTTGTTAGAGTGGGTTCAACACGTCTATATGGAGGCAAAGGCACGCATTCCAGATGCAAAGGAATACTGGAAGTATTTTGACAAGGAATGGATGCCGAAAATCCATATGTGGGTAGTGGGAGACAGAAAGATCCCTCATGTGGGCCAGGATACCACAGCTGCGATAGAGTCATTCCATTCGAACATGAAATCCGTCTTGCGACAGTCGAAAAGGAAGCTTATCGGCCGACGAATGGACTGGCTTATCTATGAGCTCACTGGGAATGTCATTGAGAAATATGACTACACCGACTGGAGTAAACAGAACGGGTTCGTGAAGAACAAGAAGCTGAGGCAGATTATGGTAAACTCCATTATTCAAGCCAATTCGATCCCAAACGAGAACGTCGTATTGCCAATGTATATTGGAGGACCGGCTTTGGTTAGGTCTTCGAAACGAGGTCACATTGCGTACGCTGTATACAATCCCTGCACAGAGTGGGCCGTCTGCGAGTGTGTGTATTCCCAGAAAGGGAACATCTGCAAGCATCAAGTTAAAGTACTCGAGTTAACGAGACCCGACCTCGCCTCGGGCAAGATTGCCCGATACCTCGGCTCTCTACGCGGCACGGCCCAAGGAGGTATGACAAATCTCCTGCTCTCCAACGACCAGAGATCGGAAATCCTACGGCCTGTTCTCGATATCGATGCCAACGATATCTTGCCTTCAAGATCATGTGACCGAGATGTATGTTTCGAGACATCGCCAACACGAGAACTGGGAAGTGTGTGGTCAGATGACTTCGACCGCATGCACCAACTCATTTTGAAGCTCCTCGATAAGGCGTATCGGCAACCGATACTGGCGCGGCACTTGGACGCCGGGTTACGAAGTATGGATGCGACATTGTCCAGAATCGAGGCAGATATTGATGCCGGCATGCTTCATCCACTGCTGCAGATTGCTCATTCCCTCCCTTGTAACCGAGACGGGCTCGGAATGAGGCTTCAAAGACTGCGCGATTTCTTAGATTCGCGAGGTTACCGACATTCCTCGGCTCGTGCTCCCGAGAACCTTACGCAGTAAACATAGCCAATAGGCTATATTCTTAATTTAGAGACCCGATAACGCCACCGCGTTATCGGGTTGCCATATTGTGGTCCATCGTCTTCTCCTACATATGTTCATCTTATCGGAAGAGGTATACTGCTCTCGCTCCTATAGTTCTTATCGCGGGAGGTATAGTCCTCGACAGGATACAAACAGGATTGGTAGGACAAATACACATTATTATGCATAGATAAACGATAGCCAGGATAGATAGACATCTTCGCGATCATTTCATTACCAACACATTCTTGTACATAATGGAATGTACAGTACAGATTCGTCCGGTATTTGATCGGAAAATGAATGTATACACACCTATCGTCGGACGATATGTCTGAGCCTAACCTATCGTACATATAAAATACAAGAAGAAGAAGCTCTGAGCCTACTTCTTCTTCGGCTTTCTCTTCGTGCCCGACTTCTTCACCCCTTCCCTAGGTGCTTCGCCGAGAGGCTGCCTCACACGACATCCCTTGAGCTGCAATGCTATCGTCTTCTCGATACCCAAGTCGATAGCAGCCCTCGTCGTATTCCTCCTTCCTGTTTCCGGGCTCATCTCCATGGTTTCATCATCGCCCTCCATGTTCTCGCTGGCGAGAACATATGCCTGTACAGGACTCCAGACATCAACTGTAGGCTTAGAAAACCCATTGGGCGGGGAAATAAGCTCGAGATAGAACGCCTGAACTAACCACAGTCGCGCTTTTGACCCCGCCCAGTCCTGCCATTTGTGGTTCTGCAGTAAATCCGGATCGGACACTGGACTACTCCCACGTATGACGAGGTACT
This sequence comes from Bryoerythrophyllum caledonicum, assembly GCA_963971425.1. NCBI lineage: Eukaryota > Viridiplantae > Streptophyta > Bryopsida > Pottiales > Pottiaceae > Bryoerythrophyllum > Bryoerythrophyllum caledonicum. Next base: position 62,622,738 of record OZ020514.1, on the reverse strand, counting down.
GCCAGAATGCCAAGCACGACACGTAACCGCACTCCCACGACAACGCTTGCTTTGGAATCGGCAACCTCTTCACCTTCCGTCCTTGCCACTTCCTCCACATGGCCGACTTAGGCGAAACACCCCTCGCCATCGCCCACGCCATGTGCAACACAAACGCGAAGTTGCCCGCTCGCTCGTCCCGGTGCATATTCAACGTGTCGAATTGTATCGTCTGGGAGTCCTCCACGACAAATATACTCCAGTGACCCATGTTCTGGTAGGGCACTACTAGTGTGTCCTCGAGTCGAGATACGGTACGCACGGTACGATAGATGTAATACACGACTTCGTCCCATGTGCTTGCGTCATCGATTTTCGACTGCATGCAATTGGACATCCAGTTGTGAGTCAACGCGTAGTGCCGTCGTACCTCCGGGTCAGCGCGGTATACGATATGCCGGAGTAGGAAGTCCATAAGAGAGCCGTAGAGCTCTCGCCGGTCCTGGAGAATGCAGCCCCAGTCGGCACGATTGAGCGATATGGTCACAGCTTTCCTCTTGTCCGGGCCGAAGACGAGCATATCGTCTACAATGTCATCAAGTTTCTTGCCAGGGGGTCTGCGGGACAGAAATGACACTGTGAGTTAGCAAACGATACGTGCATTTGTACAGTACAAGTCATATCGTATTAAGGGGTTATCGTTCACAAGATATCGAACATGAACTATACTTGAGGAAGCAAATCGTAAAGTATCGGACGATAAGAGTAAAAAAACTAAACCTGTGCTTCAGAAGCTCGACGATAAGACCCAAACTTTGCTCGACCAGCTCCGGAGAGTGACTTGCAGCCTCGAAGCATAGAGTGGGCTCTCTATTCCAGTCGGGCATCCGAGACGTGCAGATGTGGCGGTTCTCGGGCAACATACACTCATACGGGGGTGGGTTATCAGGGACGCGTTTTGCGAGCGATTCCAGAAGTCCTGGATGATACACAATGGACTCCCTCTTCTCCATCACGCCCTCGATGACTTGCGCTAGAGTTCGCTCTCTCCATTGTTCCGATAACCCGTCCTACAAAAACACAGAATCTATAGTCGTTAGGGGCGTAGTCTCTATGACACGGATTCGAGGGGAAGCAAACAACATAGCATACCTAGGCGGATATCGCGATAGGTTAAAAGGACGGTTTTGTCTATTTATTCCCTCGGCAACCTTCACGGCTCGTTGTGTTCTTACCCCGTGTAATAATCGTAAGTCCTCGGGGGTTCGGTTCCCGTGTAGGTTTAGCAACCCATCTCCAAGCGTGACGTCAGCCATTACCTGGGTCCATCCGAGAGGCGTTTCGTCCCCGTCGTCCGCCACAACAGGCTCCGATGGCGTTGCCGCTCCTTCTTCAGGTACGGTAGGCTCCGAAGGCATTGCCGCTTCTTCTTCAGACACAATAGGCTCCGATGGCTGCGAATCCCTCTCAACGATAGGCGGATCGTTGTTTTCCTTAGCCCGACATTCCTTCTCGGCTTCGATAGGAACCGGGACCATGTAAGAAGCGACGCCTGACATATCGCCTTCGGCAGTAGCACCGCCTGCAGATGTAGTGCGCCGGTCCGCTAGGTTCTCAGCTTCCTGGCTGACCTCGGCGTTGTCAGGTGTGACATCGGCTTCTCGCTCCTCGCTCCCACGGCTTAAATTCGGGACGTCATCGAACCCGGGGTCGGGGATACTGGCATCTCCTTCGTTACCCGAGATCTCCTCCCTCTCGGAGTCGACGTCCATCGTCTCCTCCCCCTCCCGAGATGCAGCTTCTGAAGGACTCTCATCTTTCTTATCGCCGACGTCCTCCACCACGATATGCGGCGGGAGAGAGACCTTCTCTACGTGTTCCCTTCTTTGAGCAGGTTCTCGTCGCTCTCCGAGCCCAATCGGAGTTCCCTCGTGGACGGCGATAAGAGCCTGGGCACCCTCGATGTCTCGAGTATTTCGAGAAGAATCCTCCATGACGTCTTCGGATCGAATATGTGACACCGATGCTGCGCATTGCTTCCGGCAGAAACTTGTTATCGCCGTGAGACAAGCCTGCATCTCGGGCCCGTCATGGACTCCGATAAGGTGACCACCTACCATATCTGTACACACGTGACAGTGGATAAACATAAGTACTCACACACGATATGCATAAAATTGTAAGTGAAGATCGTAAACGATGTGGTGGACGGCTTACTCGATCCACTGCCGACATATAGTAAGTCGATGTCTTCCCGAAACAGGCATTGCTCTTCGAGAAGCTCCCATGGCATGTACGACGCCAGATCGGTTTGACACCACCTTAGCTCAAATTGGACCTCGTGTCTACAGGCCATGTCGATGACTGTCCGCGCTCTTACGTGATGGGTGAACTGTATTACAGCTCTGCCGCATTCACGCGCTTCGTTAACGAGCATCTGATGGAGTTCTACCACCTCCGGATCTTCATCCGCGTACTCCACATGCCCGAAGAGAAACCTCCCTAGCTTCTCGTACAGAAATAATGCGCCATCCCAAGGCGAATGTGCATTATCGGAGTTCCTATCAATCATTAGCGGCGTCATTCGCGCGTGGGGATGGCACATATTTGTTCCACTGCAATTCAAACAACAGTCAGCCGATAACTCATAAGCGATACCTCCAATCTAGTAGTTGTTAAAACGACAAAAAACTCTGAACTGGAACGAGAATCCGATAGCATTGAAGCCCTAAAATAGCTGGTAAAATAGATGACGATAATAGAGGGGGGACAAACCGGTTACTGAAACCGTTGGCGATAAACCAACACTTCAAGAGCCTCGCTTCTCGTGGAGGACGCATGGGATCGATACTTGCTGCCTTCAAGATCGATAACACCACTCTCGCCTCTTCGGAGTTGTGTTTCCATGGCATGGGCGGCAAGAGCTCGCGAATGAAGGGGTTATCGGCGCAGAAGTGGAACAGGAGATTGTAGTCCCACACCAAGGCCTCCCATTCCACAGACCGCTCCTTGTCGTAGGAGGCAATTTGGGAGACCAGTTCCGCCTCGCGGTCTTGTTGGATCCTGGCGGCCCTAGCTCTTCCCGAGACCTCCCATTCTTGTGCCTCCTTCTCTCGTTGAAGAAATAGCCACGTCTCCCTCACAGTAGCAACCCACCGAATTCTCAGCTTCTCGCTCCACGGAAACTGCGCCAGCTCCACGATAGGCTTGCACTCATTTAGCTCGTCGGTGGAGATGGCTTGCGTGCAGAACGCTTGCCCGATAGCAGACGTAAAACGCCACTGCCCTTGCGCCACAACGTCCTGCATCATCTGAAGTAGATGATCCTCGGACGATATGCTGCGACGCTTCTCTTCAGACAGCAAACCATTCTTCATGAGAATCCACAAAGGGGTTCGGGTTCGCCTCACTGGAGGTATGTCGGTTTGGATGGACGCCGCGTACTTTTCGTCCACGTCGAGACGAATGCGCTCTATTTCGCGAATGCGCATTTCCTCCAATTCCCGCGCCCTAGCTTCTCTGTCCGGGTTACTGTACCTCGGCCTAGCGCCCCCCGCGAGGTATTGTCTGATACTTAACCTCTCGTCGGAGATATCGGCGAGAGTCGCGCTAGGTCCATCGTCCCTCCGCACCACCTTGTACTGTTCGCGCACTTCCGCTGCATTCCCTACGGAATATGGATCGTCTTCTCCATGGAAATTCGGGGCAGTGATGCTGTCAAAGGGACACATCGCACGCGCAGTAAAGTTCGGTTTGGGGCTCCTCGCACGCCGAGAGGATGTTGCAACCTCCTGGCCTATCGTAGGCCTCTTCTCGACGTTCCCGGAGCTGCATTGCCCACCCTTCGCCGTCGCTGGATGCCTGACCGGGATCGCTTCATTGGGATGCGCATCGATATCTTCGCGCACCTCAGAGGATTCGCTATCCTCTCGCGACCCGTCCTGGTCCTCCTCATCCGATGTGGTCGTATCGGACGGGGGCTGTGCATGCACAGCTCTCGATGCCCGAGAGGACGATGCACCTCGCTTTATCGAGTGCATGTCCTGACCACGAGCACTTGATGTAACAATCGCCTGGCTTATCGGGGCTCTGGAAGCGACATTCCCGGAAACGAAGTGCCCACTTTCCGATGTCGCTGGAACGCTGTAGGCGACGATGTCCATGGGCCTAGCATCGACATCTTCGCGGTCCTTAGACCTATCGCCATCCTCGCCCGCCTCGTACTGATCGTCGTCATCCGATGACGACTCCTCGTCATCGGCTTCTAATCGGACTGCTCTCGGAACCCGAGAGGACGACGCACCTCGCTTTCTTGCGCGCGTGTCTCGAGATCCAGTCCCGGCCGCTCTCTTCCCGCCGCCTCTCGGCTTCCTGCTAGCCCTATCGAGTGGGACGATATGCTGGAAAGCAGCAATGACGTCGTCCACTGTTGTAGAATCCACCATCTTCTGTATGAATTGAGGTTGATTCTTGATGTGGAGGTTCGGATAAGCAGGCATTTTCCTGTTAGGTCGCCCAGGGCACTTCGCGTGATTCAGGTGCAGATTGATCCTATGTTTCTGCCCGACCTCCTTGCAGTACGCACAGTGAAAAGCTTTCTTCTCCGGAGACAGTTCACTGGTCTTGTAAATCTGCGAGTCTGGCCCGTGCATCGCCAGAATCATTCTCCTGGCCGTGAGAGGATCCCAGCTGTCTTGCCAGTAATGCCCCTCCACCTTGAAAACTTGCTCTATCCTCTTCAGCCTATCGTTGTACTTCGGGTGGGTGGGAACAGCCTCCACCCCTCTCGGTAACTCACTGACGCAGTTGCATCTCGGCATTTTTGCAGACCTACAACATACAGAGCAAATCAGTCATGAAACTTATTATGAAACGTGGTACATGAGAAGCTATAAACCCTAAACCAAAACCGAGAAGTTAAAGCCTTTTAGTATTCCAAACGGTACCTCCCTTGGTACTCCTATCAGCGCGGCACTTGGAATTCCAATCGTTATCTCTTTTCGTACTCCAATCGACACAGTATATTCTATCATGAACTCCACGCTCACGCTTGCTGACAACGTAAGAATAGAAAATCACCTGAGTGCCTTATCGTATACGGCTAAACAAATCCGACAGATCGCTAAACCCCAAAATCCATATCGTCTACAGATAAACTTCAGTATGATTCCAGAAAAACTAGTACTGAGAATATCGAGTTCCACAAACCCTAACTATCAACTTCCTGCGTCCACTTCACAACTCGATATGAGCCTATAGGTTTACAAACTGAATGAGAGCGGGAGGGTTTGCATGCTTACCAGAAGGCGTCGTCGAAGATGGAAGATGTCAAGGAATTCTCTGAGATCGAGCTCGCAAAAGAACAGCGCAAATGATAATAGCGAGTACAAACAAACGGGTTTGCAAATGAGAGAGAAAACGAGCCAACAGCAGCCTTCGCCATTTGAACAACGCCGCCGGAACATTTGAAATTGATGGCGACAATGATGAGACTCTAATTCTCCTATCGAGACTACCAGCCGCCAACCACAGAACTATAGCTATCAAAACCATCTCACGCTTTACCATGAGAGCACATCGCCTCGACCAAATCAAGAGACCGCCCTGTCATTCAATCCGCGATAGCTCCATCGAAACCCTATGCAAAAAATGATTGCTTTCAGATTCAATCGATTTGGATTCCGGCTGATTGCAACCCTCCTGCGATGGATGATTGTGACCATCCCCGGATGATACTGGCTACTCGGCGGCGGAGGGCGGGTGGATGGGTCCCACCGGTACACGTGGGCGTGGATCCGTTCCTAGGCCAATAGCCGATATGGTGTTATCGGGTCTCGGGGTTTGCGCCGATAGCAGGGGCGGGCAGGCGCTTATCGGGATGGATCGGGCAGGGATCTCGGAAAGGGCGAGAGGCGCTGGAAGGAAAAGACGCGGACAAGGGGGCGGAAAGATGCTTTTGGGGGACGGCCGCGGGAGACGGAAAGAAGACCAAAACAGGGCCTGACAGCCCGAACACGGATTGAACCTAGTGAGCGGGATCCCACAGCAGTCCCCTCAAGCTTGTGGCTCGCCCACGTCCCGTGCACTTGTCACGTTGCCCTCATGCCCGCAGTCTTTCCATCAGGCTATTCTTTCACCTGTCGATGTCTCAAAATTGTGGGTTGTTGCCTCTCCAACTCGTCTCGATGGGACCCGCTGACGTGTGTTGCCTCTAGACTCGGCGCCTTTGCTGGGTCAATTCAACCGCGTACTCATTGCCACAACAGGTTCCCTCCGGATTCTTGAAGTTCTCAGCTCTCCCACGAGCCCTAACTCGCATCTCCTTGTTGCCTTCGTTTTCATTTCAGTAGCTAGCTCCAACACTTAACAGACAGCCTCTCTACATTGCGACCTAAGTGCACATTGAATACAAGTAACACTAGTGCAAAACAATTACTTTTGTAACTCACTCTTTCTCTCATCTTCAGATTTTTTACAACTCTTCAAATACAGGAATAGAAGAAAAAGAAGAGAAATATAAGAGGGTCTTTGTCAAGTGAATAACTAGTAAATCACAAGAGTAGTCAAGCGTCTCGCACTCCACAAAGGAAAAATCCACGAATGTAAGTAGTCTAAGAGAATGCGGAGCCTTTACTAATAATAAACAATCACTTACAAGCAAATGTAATCACTAAACACTCTCTAACTCACTCGCAAAGCCTGACTTGACAAAGACGTCAAGTCAAAGACGTGTACGGCGCTACACGGACACACACACAATCCTAAGTGGATGGAAAACATCCACGGATGAATGTGGTGCACCGCCGTACGTTTCTAAACCCGTAGATTAGTAAAGAAGAAGTGAAGAACTTCGATCTCCGAAGGAATCTGCCGTGAATATAGTGTTTGTTCATTCTCTTCATTAAGCATATGGCCACGGGACATAGGCTAGTGTGATAGAACTACTCCCTCCTCTCGAGGGTAAACATTTTTCCACACTAAGTGCTTCCCTACACTAATTGCTTTAGGAACAACCAACATGTCATCTCCGCTAAGGGCTTTGTGGGTCTCCATACAACGAGGCCTTGGGACCCCCCACCATAATTGGGTAGACTATGGTGGTAGGCACCACGCCGGCAATAGGATTTGAACCCACAACCACCTCAGCGGTGTCTTAGATTAGTAACAAACTAATCTACGCTAAAACACTACGGTGCGGAGATGCCCTCGACGCCACGTCCCGTGACGGACCAATCAATTACTATATGACTATATCATTCAACAATGCTACTATTCCTTCACATGTCACTATTCAATCACAACAAGATCACTATTCAATAACAATAGTGCCACAATCCTCACTTGTGCTGCCATCTTCCTTTCAAGACTGTTCTAAATGATTTTTAATACTTTTTGAGCTTTTTAATCATTCAATCTGTCTATGAATAGGGTACAAGAAGGCCAATTCATGTCGGCATGGTCATATGACATTTTCACATGCCTTCTGACGTGGCGCTTGATGTTAGGCCAATTTTAGAAAATGACACTAGGTGGATAGAGATGAAATTGTATTGAAGTTATCAAGTTATCAATTCTAAATACTAAAGCCACAACTAACTTTTGACCTCAACTAAGTTCTTACAACCTTCATCCACTGGCGCTAGATTTGGCTATAACTTATGGGAGGGATGAATGTAGTAGCATTTAGAATTAGATTCAGGAGACACTTTTTCAGTGCTGGAAAAATTAGAGGAAGAAGAAACACATAGGGTAGAAGAAGTGGTGGTGAAAAAGCCACAAATTAAAGAAGAGTGGAAGAGGGAGTGAAAGAGAAGAAGTAAGTGATAGGGAAATGGAAAAGAAGAAAAGGAAGGGGAAAAAACGGGAAAAAGTAAAAGTTGGAAAAGATAAAGGTGAGTCACAGAAAAGAGAAGAAGACGTTGCCAATTTAGAACCGGCCTGGCCAGGTAGGAACCGGTGCCCACTTAGGTTAGGTATTGGTTATCAACCGGCGGGGTCTACTGACTCAGTTATCACCGGTAGATAAACGTCAGTAAGAGTTTTGTGGAGACGTCGCGATTGTCCGATTTGATAGGACACCCCCCACGCTCAGACTTACTGGGTGGGAGACAAGGTGGTGGGGCCAAAACCTGGCCCCTATTTTGTTTTTGAATGACGCCCTAAATTTAGCCAGAGGGGGACCTAGAGATTAAATTGGGGCCATAGGTCCCAATTTTGTAAAAAAAAAGCCAAAAAAAGCCTCTGACCCCCCCAAAATGGGAGGGCCAGAAAAATGAGCCCATGCAATTAAGACGGGACCCACCTCGGGTAAGTCCGAGCGTGGGGATGTCCTGTCCGCGCCGCGATTGTCGACTAGAAGACTGGCTGGCTACGGTGTTTTGGCGGTTGATGGAGCAAGCTGCGACGAGATTGAAGGGTTGCCTCCCCGTCTCCATTTGACTTTGTCGTCTGCACCTGCTGCAAGCAAGACGACAAGGACTAACTGTGTGCTCACGTCGTGCTGCAGCAGCTGTGGCTGGTGGGATGCATGAGCAGCAAGTGGGTGGAAGCGAATGTTAAAAGTTCGTCGGCTAAGAATGGATGCGGTTGCGGTAACGGCGGTGCTCTCGAGCGCAACAACATGATCGACGTCAAGATAGTGCGCTAGAAAAATAAAAAATGAGGGGCTCGAGAGACAAAAATCCAAGGACGGAGAGCGCGGAAGTTGGTGGCCGTTGATTGCAGCACCGAGGGAATCGTGGCCGAGCGACCTGGCAACGCGGGCAAGGATCAACGTGCGAGGGCTGGGGGTATACCCCGGCGCACCAATCATTTCTTTCTCTCTCAATTTTTTTGAGAAGCCATTGGCTACAATAGCGTGAGAGTGGTCGAAGGCACTGCAGTCAACGACTGCTGAAGGTTGCGGTGGCATGCACAAGGAAGAAGGTGTTACGAGCGCTAGACAAGCGCGATTAAGAGATAGGCAGAGAGCCGGCGGCCAGGCGGCTCCGACGTTTTTTTCCGTTATACATTTGTGAGTTAGACGTGGCAGCCAACGGTTGCAATGAAGGTGCTGTCGGCCGGAGGCAGCGTACAAGCGTAGAAACAATGTTGAAGAGACCCGGAGCGTTGGCTGGAGCAGATGCCGTGGACATTTTGGCGCAGGCGAAGGCAGAAAGACGGCGGCAACTATAGAGGTGGTAGCTGCCCGGTGGTGTTGTTATTCGGTCTTCGTGTTTTCCTTGTTGGCTGATCTTATTGGTCTTTGTCTTATTCGGCTGCGTGGCTTTCGTGTCGAAGTGTACATCTGCGACGTTGTTATTTTGTGGATCCCGGCGTGGTTATCGTGGTGCGGAACTCTGTTGTTTTTCCCCGTTTTTGAGAGTGCTGGATGTCAATTGTTGGCTGTCTGTCCCTCTTCTCCGGTTGGAGCATGTGTGCAGGTGATTGTGGCATAAACTACACTGAATTTAGTGCTGGTTGCACTCTTCGAAGCGCGGTTCTTACGTGGAACGGGTCGTGGTGTTCACGTGCTCTGGTTCCACGCCCAGGGCGAACTGACTCCCTCGTTGGGCGAGGCCGACGGACGGAGGGTCAGTCGCCCCATCCTTCCTCATCGATGGGAGCTGAGCTGAGCCCGAGCCCGGGGAGGGGAGCTGCTATGGAATGCCAAAAAGGCTAGGAATTGACATTTCTTGGTACCCTGGGGAAGATTCCCGTTACCCCCGGTAACATTCTCTATACCCTGGGAAAGATGCTTTATACCACGGGAAAGATTCTCCACCCAGGCTATATTAGCAGGATAGTTTCTTCGACCGGGTATCAACCTGTATTCATACGAGACTGGTTGTATTTTGTATGAATTTTTTTTTCCTGCCCGATGATCCATCTTGACCGCCGATCAAGATTAATCGTGTCCATCCGATTTTGATCTCGAGCTTGAGGAATTGGAGGAGTCGTCGTCGTGCGATTCCGTTTTTGTTTTGTTTCAAACGTCTTCAAGAAATCGGCGAAGCGGCGAAGATTGCAGGAAATGCTGAAAGCTCATGCACATCATTGAGGTAAGTTTCTATTGGCTTCGTTTCCAGTCCAGACGTTGCAGCAACGAAGTCCTAATTTAACAATCAGATTCATCACAAATCAAGAGAGTCTGGAAAACATTTCTCAAAAACTCTTTGACTTTGCTTCCATGGTCTCAAACCCTAAGCTGTTCATTTCCCGCTTGCAGGTGTGATGACTCGAAACCTTCAGTTAGGGTTTGATCTCGACCTTGGGAAATTGGGAGAGTTGTCCTCGTGCAATTCCGTGTCCATCCGATTTTGATCTCGAGCTTGAGGAATTGGAGGAGTCGTCGTCGTGAGATTCCGTTTTTGTTTTGTTTCAAACGTCCTCAAGAAATCGGCGAAGCGGCGAAGATTGTAGGAAATGCTGAAAGCTCATGCACATCATTGAGGTAAGTTTCTATTGGCTTCGTTTCCAGTCCAGACGTTGCAGCAACGAAGTCCTAATTTAACAATCAGATTCATCACAAATCAAGAGAGTCTGGAAAACATTTCTCAAAAACTCTTTGACTTTGCTTCCATGGTCTCAAACCCTAAGCTGTTCATTTCCCGCTTGCAGGTGTGATGACTCGAAACCTTCAGTTAGGGTTTGATCTCGACCTTGGGAAATTGGGAGAGTTGTCCTCGTGCAATTCCGTTTCCGTTTTGTTTCACACATCCTCAAGAAATCGGCGAAGCGGCGAAAATCTCTGGAAATGCTGAAAGCTCATGCACTTCATTGAGGTAAGTTTCTATGGCTTGTGCGAGTGCTACTTTGGCTTCTTTTCCAGTCCAGACATTGCATCAACGAAGTCCTTATTTTACAATCGAATTCTTGTACTTTTGCTTCAGGTTCCCTGTTATTTGTAAATCTTATATTACATTTTGCTTACCTGCTCAGGAACTACACATTGTTTGCAACTATGGAAGGCACGGAGTTGCCAATAGATTTGGTGAACTATGTTCAGAGTATGTTGAGTGAAAGAGTTCCACTGAAAAGCATTGCTACAGCATTGAATATCTCAGATCCAAGGAGGTTGAAGAGGCTCATGAGTAAGGTCATAGGTAGAGATTTCAGGGTGTACGATCAGTTCACAATCGAAGAGCTCTCCAGCAGAATCCAAGCTCTCCTTCCTGTTCGGGAGCATGGAGCCAATTGGGGTATTCTCCATGTCAAAGCTGCCTTGGGACGATTACATGTGAGACCTCCAAGAAGGAACATTGCAAGAGCATTGCAAGTATTGTCAGGTATGTTTGTTTCTTTACTACTATTGTTGGTTAAATTTATAGGTGAATTCTTGCCCATGGTATAGAGAATATTACCCAGGGTATAGGGAATATTACCCAGGGTATAGGAAATATTATCCAGGGTATAGGGAATATTACCCAGGGTATAGAGAATGTAATCCAGGGTATAGGGAATATTATCCAGGGTATAGGGAATATTACCCAGGGTATAGAAAATTTACAGGTGAATTCTACAGGAGCTCATTATGAAAGGAGGCGTTTGGGGCTGCCATTAACTCGGCGACAATACAATGTCACAATGCCTATGGCATTGTGGCATATTGATTGTGAGTTCAACTTACATTATCAAGTTTATGTTTAAATCCAAAATGCACAGTATGTGATGATCAGCCAATTGTCTTTCATGTTATGCCTTTTGTTATTTTAAATTTTTTTTAAAAGTTGTGCAGCATACGACAAACTTGCCATGTACGGCTTGCGCATTCACGGATGTATTGATGGTGCATCACACTACGTACTCTACGCAAGAGTTGCTGCAGATAAGACTCAAGAAACCATTTTTGAGCCTTTCAGAGCAGCAGTAGAGCGGTTTGGTACCCCTCTACGAGTACGGTCAGATTTTGCTGCAGAACATGTACTCATTCGTGAATACATGGAAAGGGCACGGGTGGAAACAAGGAACCCATTTCTAGTTGCTTCTTCAGTGCACAATCAAGTAAGTATTATTTATTTTTTTAAGCATCTCATGTCTGTAATATTTTGTGTAATAACTTGATCTCTATTGCGCACTGTGTGTGCAGAGAATTGAACATTGGTGGCGACATCTATGGGAGAAAGTAATCTGGTACTACAAGAATGCTATCAAAGAAATGGTTACTGCAGGTCTCTTCATTCCAGATGAGCCTTACCAGAGGGCGTCATTCGTAGCTGTCTTTCTTCCAATACTGCAAGAAGTGGTTGATGAGTATATTGGCGTATGGAACTCCCATCTAGTTCGCCAGATCAATGAAAATGGCAGATATCGCCCTTCCCATGTACCAGCACGTTATTTCCGTGAATTTGAGAGATTGCATAGGTGAGTTTCGTTCACTTAAATGAGTTTTTGCTTTCTCAAACAGTTCAATCTATAACAACAGAAGTAAGATATTATTGATTTTATATTGGCTGTCTCTTTTCAGATTGGAGTCCCATGTCCCAGACATGCATATCGCTGATGACCTTGAGCACATTGGCACTCAAGACTTAGGACCCCCTGGTCCACAGACTTGGAGGTCTCGTCGTCGAGCTCCGGAGCCAACAATATACCAAGTCCCAGAATTGCCAAGTGGGCTATCTAGCTTACGAGATTTGGCATATGCCAGAGGGAGGTTAGAGAAAGACAATTTGCAATGTTTTCATTTGCATTTTTTCTTGTCGTATTACTGTCATTTAGCTCATGAGAGTCACTTGCATGTGAACCAGGTAGATATTGTCGACCACTCCAGTGAGAGCAGAGAAGCCTATGCTCTCCTAGTAGATTTAGCCTCTAGGCATGAATCAAGTGACATCTAGCTCCACCTTGGAAATCTTTCCCAGGATCCTGGGAATCTTTTCCGGCCTCCTAGGAATCTTACCTGGCCTCCTGGGAATCATTCCCGGGTCTTAAGAAGTTCAAAGGATAGCACAATATCCTAGGGGTTGGTTTGTGCCTCAAGCCATTGTGGAGAAGTTCTTCCTCTAGTTGCCGCCTTATCTCAGTCACTCCATGCGTGTGTGTATATGGCCTTTTCAAAGACCTTTTCGAAGGCGAAAACTGTGGTCTTCGCAGCTCTAAACAGCATTTACGCCAGGCATGAGTTGTTGGAAGAGCAAGCAAATAAAGACGCCCTGGCGCAGGTAAATATTTCTTTGTGGATGGCAATCTCTTACAGTTACCTCTCATTTTGCTTGATTTTGTTGCACCTTGTACAAAATTGATGTTATGAGTTAAAGCAATTTGACCACTTGATGAATTAATCAGTGTTCCCCGCACGGCAACCAAAAATAGGACATCTTTTGAAAATCGCAGTAAAACCCGGTGCAACATTCTGAGAAGATGTCGAATGATTTACTTGACGTTGTCTTGCAACAGCTCTCCGTCGTGGAGCCTTAATTATAACTAACTCCAACATGTGCACTCAATCATCAGTGTCGGTCAAGGATTCCTGCTGCTGTGTTGTTGGCCTCTAAGTCCTCATTACAATTGTTGGTTCCAAGTGTAGAAGCTGATGCTGGCGATCGATCGATCGATCACCTTCCTGTTTGAATGGGGCTATGTGGAAGGGCTCCATATCTGTTGATGAGAGAGGCCATGACTGTTCTGTAAGAGATGGTCAATGTGCTCATGAGCATCTCCACAGCTGCAATCCATCACTGAGATTTGCATTTCGTTTGAGAGGTCCTTTCAGATTTCAATTTAACTGCCTCGTTATTCACACAAATATTAGTCTAAATTAGATGACAACCAATCAAAAGCTGTTGCATGAAGAGTGAAAGTCAAAGTAATCTTTGACATAATCATCTCCATTATATAATCTAAACGTGCCCTCCTACCACTTATGTAGTGACTATTTTTGTAAAAGGGCCATGGATTTTTTTTATTAAAATTTTGGTGCTTCATTCTTGTTTGGAGTGCAATTGTGAGGATGCTTTGAAATATAGGAGTTTTGGCTTCTTTTGTCTATGTTGAGCCCTAAACAATAGAGAATTATAAAGGTTTGTGGTTAGGTAATTGTACTGGGGAGTTTGATTGTGAGTAGCAAATAAAAATAAGTTTTACTATTTAAAGATCATGAAAGGCATTATAGAAGTTGATAGTACCTTAAGGTTACTATAATCTTATTATATGGAGAACATTATTCATCACTAATGCCTAATCAAACTTGTGACCAAACCCTTTGTTATAGCCACCTAACTTCTAACTTTTAAATTGTGTTTATTAATGTGGAAAAATGAAAGTTTTTTTTTTTTGGGTGCCCAAGAACTTTGACTCTTCTTGGAGTGAAATTTTTGCACTAAAGGAAGTATTATTTTGGTGAAACCTCAAAGGAGGTTGTTTTAGTTGTACACAAAGTTTCAAAGCTATTGGAGGATCTTAGTAAACTGTCCAAATTGCCCATTCTTGCAAAAAAACCACTTCCACTAGCAAAGCTTTTTCATCAAATGTCCGATTTATAAAACATTACACTCCTACAAAGCTCTTACATTTCCCCTTCTTTAGTAAAAATCTCAAAACCATTTGTTGAAAATTGACATCATAAGAACCTGCTCAAATGTTCGGAAAACCCACCGCTAGACAATTGCCCCTTTAAGGATTAAAAGTAAATTCTATTTTTTTTAACTATAAGACCTTAAAAAGACTAATAGGCAATCAATTCAAATGAAATTTAAAGTTTTTAACAGAGACATTGAAAGATTATAGTGTTTGAAGTAATTTCTTATAGAGCACCATATTACTTTTTAGCATACAACAACCATGGCTAATGTTTGGGTCCACGGTTATAATGCTAGTGAAGGTGGTATCATCTTTGGCTTTAATAAAGATCAATTTTAATCCTCCAAAAAATTTGAAAGGTAAAGATGGACAAGATGTTAAACATTAAGAACTTGACACCTTGAAATTTTGTGTGTTTAAATGTGAAAAGATTGAGAATATCAAGAGCAATCACAAGTTGTGCTAAAAAGTTGTCTTGCAATTATTGCAAAGATTTTTTGTTGACTAATACTAATTTCTAATGAACGGTGTATGAGATGCTATACCATGATTGTCATATTGCATGCTCTTTGCATATGAGCATTTGATATGAACAAATGTAAATCATACAGATTTTTAAGTCTCACATGACACTAATTTTACACTAAAGTTAAATTTAATATCACCTTCAAGAAGGCAGCTACATGCAAAAAATTACACATGACAAATGGATCTTGAGGAGGTCATTGGTGATTTTTTTGAAAAACTATGTGAGTTAAAAAATAAGGTCCATTTAATTAAAAGGGCAAAATTTTATATTACTTGTAGGGATGCTACAAGGTCCATAAAATGCTACGTATTCTATGATATATTAATTAGGCTATATAAAAAACATCATATAGTAGGATTTTTTAAAAATAAGTTAGCCTTCATAAAAAGAAGATGTGAATTTTTTTCATAATACAATTTAAGGTGAAACATCCAAAAATGTCCTTGGATACTTTAGGCCACCTTTTATTGGAATACATGCATGAAAATTCAATAATAGAAACACATATATAATAGGAGATTTTAAGGTTTAGGGCTCAAGAGATTTATTGCTAATATTTGAATTAAATCCCATTTCTTAAAGAGCTTCTATTTTGTTATTTAAAAATATTGATAGACTTCATTTGGTACAAAAATTTAAATAAATATAGAACTTGTTTGTTAAAAAAATTAAAAAATCCAAACCTAGCTTATTATAAATTGTAACTTTTTCCTTAAATATAGACTATTATATTTATATTTGGATTTGTTTAAATTAATTCTATGTTCTTTATACTTTTAATTTTAATTTAATTTTATGATATTTATTTCTTTAGATTCTAATTTTTAGCAATCATTTGTTTTATGACCCTAAATACAAAACCAAATGAATCATGAATCCACACTATATTCAGTGAATAAGATACAAAGTATAAGATTTTCATATATCCTTCATATTTCATTTTGAATTGATATTACCCAATTTCAACATCACTTTCTTTTGCTACGTCCAAGGAATCTATCCCGAGCTCCAAGGAATCTATCCCGAGCTCCAAGGAATCTATCCCGAGCTCCAAAGAATCTATCCCGGGGTCCAAAGAATCTATCCCGGGGTCCAAAGAATCTATCCTGGGGTCCAAAGAATCTATCCCGAGGTCCAAAGAATCTATCTCGAGGTCCAAAGAATCTTTCCATTTGTCCAAAGAATCTTTCCCTCAGTGCAAGGAATCTATCCCCTACTGCAAGGAATCTATCATTGAGTCCAACGAATCTTTCTTGAGCACCTTTCATGAAATATCAATTCTGGAATTACATCCATGTGACTTGGCCACGTTTTTCAAACACATAATCAAAAGTGATGTTCTGAAAAATGTAAATCTTTTCACGTACAATGGAAAGTGATGGCACTATCACACGAAATGACAACATGGGCATACCACCTTTTCGCCTTTGTCTGTTTAATCTCAAATTGCTCGTCCAACTTTGCTTGAACTACTCTCTTGAAATGTCTCGGTTGTGAATTTCATCTTCTGTTACTTCTTGTTTCATATTGTGTTTCTTGTGCGGCATCTTCACCATGACACCATGACGATTAAGAACACATAGGGTTCAAGAAGAGGTAAGCATTATTTTTCTTGCAGATTTTTCTCGCTAAAGTTTTCAAACATGGGCGAGACGTTTTCTTGCAGCATAGACAACTAATACTGGTACATCGTGCACAGGAATCATTCAATACATATGCGATTCCCTTGGAGAGCAACTTCTCTGGTTCCAAATTTGATCTGAACCCTGCCAAATCTGTTCACGAGACCACACACGTGAGCGCTTGTTTCAGGTACTGAATTCGTACATTGTTTTCAGTATAACATTTTTAATGATGGGGGGATGTTAAGTACTTACATGTTTTCACTTGCACATTTTTATTGCTCATCTTCACAGCAAAATTCTTGGAAACTAGCATGTTCCCTGAATCTTTTTCTCTTTTCTCCTGGTGTGCAGTTGACGGTGAGGATTGCGTCACTGCTGGTCGCTGCTGGTGGTGGACAGCAACTGAACAGAATGGACGAAGATGAGTTTCAACCGGACTCAACAGGCACACAACAAGAACGCATCCAACCAAGCATGAGAAATACTGTCTTTCCCATGCCTATAGTAAATAGGGCTCAAGACTTTTCATACAACCCACAATTCGGGGCACCAAGACAAGGAGGGGCGGCAGGACGAGGAGGGGCGGCAGGACGAGGAGGGGCAGCAGGACGAGGAGGGGCGACAGGACGGGGAGGTGCAGCAGGACGGGGAGGTGCAGCAGGACGAGGAGGTGCAGGAGGACGAGGAGGGGCAGGAGGACGAGGAGGGGCAGGAGGACGAGGAGCACCAAGTGAAGATGTGACCAGTGAGCGGTGCTCACTCACAAGGACTGTCTACTTCCTACCAGAAAATACCTTGTGGATTTTGGACAAGGCAGGGGAGCTGATTCCATTTTTGGAGTCTTGGCAGGCAGACTCTCCTAGTGTGCTTGTAACCCTGCCAAGTACAACAAAGTGGGGAGGCTTAGTCCATCCATTCTCAGCAGATTCAGTGGAACATGGTATTGCAAGGGCATTTGCAAGAGCCCTTTCATCAACTACATCAAACTACACAGGACTTTTCTACAAGAGGAGCAAGAAACGGAAAAAATGTGGAAATGATTCTGGATTTTTCTTGGAGCCCTACATCAGACCTAAGGGAGCGCCCTTTGGATCACTGCCAACACAAACGAATATCATCTATTGCCCAGACCCTACTCTACTTCCACAAGCTGGAGTGGATTCTTACCATAGGAGCGTAGCAGCAGGACCTCCTCCGCCCACCACCATACCATTGATTCTATCAGTGTATCCTCCAGCACCTGCTGAACAATCCAGGTATTACATTTGTTACCTTATTCCAATGTTCTATTCTGATTCATTTTACATATAGACCTATTCCTACTAAAGTTGATACATTATTGTCTACCTTAAGGTCTTGGGTCCTGAAAATCTTTTGCAATGGTCTTGGAATCATTCCCAGGGTCCTTGGAATCGTTTCCAAGGTACTAGGAATCTTTCCCGAAGGCTTGAGAATCTATTCCAAGTCCTCTGAATCATTTCAAAGGCAATGGTCTCTCTTGAACAACAGCTAAATTCATCAAAAACATTGCATTTAAAATGAAGTATTGTTAGGAATAAAAAAAGCTTGACAAATTTGAAGACATGCTAATTTTACAAAAATATTTGCTTACAGCTCCAGTTCAGCTGCTCCTCCAATTGCATGCAATTCTGGACGCCTAGCTCTCCCAGCTCCTACTCAAAGTGGAGTTCCACCAACTGCTCAAGAGACAAGGTAAGAGTTCCACCAACTACTTCCAATAAGTTTTTTTTTATTTGTATGTCTTTCACTATCATAAGACAAATTCATTTACAAAACCTACTAAATGTAATCATGTTATGCTTCTTACAGTGTTGCTGGAATTGCAAGTTCATCTACGAGCTGGAGTGCTCCTGTACCCACACCTCCCACACCTGGACGCACATCAACATTTATTGACATTAGCGGACAAGTGTACATCAACAGCGAGAGTCATTTAGACTACCTATCAGAATTATGGGTAGAAGCGGAGAAAGCATACTACACAGCTCTGGAGAGAAGAAATTGTAATGCTCACCAAGTCGCTGACAGTGATCCACATAGCCGATTGTTCTGGCGAGCCATCCAAGAATTGGAGACAACAGTGTTACAGGGAGCTGAAAAGCAGCAACCAGAGATCGAGTCCATCACAAGACAACTCATGAAGTGTAGAAACAATCGCATGGGACTAACATGTCCAGAGAGTGATTTGGTGAAATTCACAGAAGAAGATACTGTGCGGGAGATAGCAATGTATACGGCTGCAGACATCAGGAGGGAATTTGAGTCTAATGCTAGACCGTTCTGGAGAGAATGGGAAGAATTCGGACGGTTAGTTCACTTACTTCCAGGTGATGCACTTTGCAAGGAGCACTCCCTCTTGATTTTGCAAACCTATGGTGAACAAGGCACAGAGCACATTAACATGTTAGATGAAGTATATAACCTTCCTTCTAACAAGAGAATCAGCAAGAGTTTGTTGAGGTTAATGTGCGAATCAAGAAATGGAAGAATGGACGAAAACCTTGGGGAGGAAGATCTTATTCAGAAAAGGGAAGCAGTGGAGGCAGCACTATTGGCATTCCAGAGATACTACATTGAGAAGAAAGTGTTCTTCCCTTTCAAATTCTTCTGCGACTCTTCATCCTTGGTACCTGAAGAAATCATTAAGGTAAATTGTAGAATCACTTAGAAAATATAATGTCAACAACAGTTGACAAAAATGATATACTAAAAACAATGTTTGTACTTGAATTCAGGTGCATCAAGGAAAGGAATACAAGGCTTTCTGTGAGAAATGGAACGATGTAGTTCTGGAGAACAAAGCCTGCTACAACGTGAAGATCAAATTTGTCCACAAGAGCGGGATAAAAGAGAAGCAAACAATTGATGTGGATGGATTAAGAAACGCTTGGCTTACCTCATGCTGGAAGCAGTTTGTCTCCTATCAGTTTGTAAGTCCCCACCATCTGAACCTACAATTCAACAGTGAAACATGATTTCAGAGAATATTTCTTAGGGTCCAGGGAATATTTCTTAGGGTTTAGGGAATATTTCCCAGGGTACAAGGAATCATCCCTGAGGTCCAAGGAATCATTCCGGAGGTCCCAGTCATTTGTCTAAAATCTATTTCAAATTAGAAGATTTGAACAAATCAAGTACTGAATACAATTTGTGCTATGGACAGAATTACAGCGAGATTTTCGAGTATCCAAACAATCGGGAAGGAACGATTCTACACCCATTAAAAGATGGAGATATCATCGCACCTAAGAGACAACTTGATGTGGTATGTATTTCTTATGTTCAATTTGAATATTTCAGTATTCAAACTTCATTGCTGAATATATTTACTGAATTTCAAATCAATGCAGGCACGCATGCTGGGACACCTGATCTGGAGTATCGCATTCAATAACTTGGAGGTTAATCGCCCATTCACATTTTCTACGCTGCTCATGATGTGTGACATGGTTCCTAAGGATTTATCAAGTATTGACCAACAGTTACGATGGTCTTTGGAGAGGGACTTTCGATTATGCTTCCCCACAAAATGGAATATCCTGAAACAACTAAGGAAGTCGTATGAAGAGGCATCAGCACTAGTCACTCACCTTTGTGACGAGGAGATAGACGACAGCCTAGGTTGGTCATTTCAGAACTTCGTGATCGATGAAGGCAACTGGAGCTCCGAGGTTGAAGAGAAGATCGGTGCAATCATCTGGACACATTTGTTCAAAGACAGGGCGTTAGTGGGTGCAGCATTGAGAGAAGGATTCTTCATGAGCGTGGAGACAGCTCCAATTTCGCCTGTGGAGAAAGCTAATTTTCTAGCAGACTTGGCTCTACTAAACCCTGAGTGTTTGAAGATCATTTTTTCAGGGGCCTGCTCTGTGGATGCTACAGAGTTCATGAAGGCTGTTCACTTCAGGGCGTCTATTGCACATCAACAACAAGTATGGTTTGAAACAGCCGTTCATAGCATGACTAACATGGAGAGGACAAGATTGGCTGTTTTTATTACAGGGAAAGAGTACTTCAGCAATGCAAACATCAAGGTTGAGTTATTGGCTAGAGACGACGAACCTTGTATACAAGCAAGCACGTGCTTCACCACCCTTCTTCTGCCGCCATACAAATCCCTGCAAAGTATGTTGCGGAAAATCAACATCTCAACTATGGACACTAGTTATGGACGCCCATAGAATTTGATATTTTCATACAACATAGAGTTAGATGAGTTGTTGGATAGCTCTCAAACTACAACTCTATGTTTTTTCTCTAAATGCTATGTTAAAAGATGTCATGATGTGAACAATAAATTTTGGTATAGAACAGCAGAGTTCAAAGGATACCGACTGGGTTGCGTCTTTCTCAACCCAAGGACTGAAGACCAGAAAAATTCGAATACGATGTCGCCCGTGAGCTTTACCGTGAAAGTTTTTAACTGCAACATGATAATTGCTATCAATCTCGACTGTATGGAAGTTTTCATTGTATAGAATCAGCTGAAAGGAGACTAATATTCATCTTGGTTGATCTCATGTGCAAACTCTCACTTCACTCCCAATGACAACTAAAACTACCTTGAATTGAGTTTAAAGACCACCGAGCTCTTCTATGATCAAACAACTATAATAAAAGAAAACCACCAAGCTCTTCCATACCCAATCCAACAACTCTAATACAAAAACAATCAGCTCTTCTACCAATCCAATAACTATATAGAGTAAAAACACAGACACACACATGAACGTCCAAATCCCCGAAAAACCACGCGGATCCGCGATGCCGCACCTGCGAAAGGGTTGCCGCCACCCTCGAAGAAAGCCTCGAAAATGTCGAATGGATTGTGCGAGGCACCGCCTTGAGAGCGTCCTCCCCATACTGATCGTAAATCTCCCTCTTCTCGGGATCACTCAGCACTTCGTACTCCTGGGCGAGCTCCTTGAACTACGCACACCAAACAATTCACGCCCCATCGATCAACATAACATACCTACACCGCCTTCTCCATGACGACAAGGGGAAATCAGCAGATCCGGCGACGACCACCCCCCAGTGAACATAAAAACGACGTCTTTCAGAGCAAGAGAGACTTCACCCGCCAATCTCGATTAAAAGCGGAGCACAAATCCGATAGGGCCACAGGAGGCACCAATTCAACACATCCGCGACGCAGAAGCGGGACGCATGAGCAAAGCTACATAAACATGACGAAGCTACATAAACCATGACGACACTACATTAACCAATACAAACCACAACACATCAACAGACCTTTCAGATCTCGCTCCACCGATCCAACTTAACCATGCATTGAAGCAGAACTCGAGCAGAGAGAGAGCACGCTAGGGTTAAGACCGACAACAACACAAACGCATCTAACAGACCTTTCAAATCTCGCTCCACCAATCGAACTTCACCGTGCATTAAAGGAAAACTTGCGCAGAGAGAGACATAGCACGCTAGGGTTAAGACCGACAACAACGAAAACGCATCTAACACATAAAGACGGAGGTGGAGACGCAACTGATGTCCACTGCCGCAGCCTGCAACGTAGAGAGTGAAACTTAGAGAGTGAGGAGTGCGGCAAGAGAGCGAAGAGTGTGGCGCTGGAATGCGGTGAGAGGATGCGGCCCAAAGCACAGGGTTTGGGGTGCTGTCCTCACCTGAAACAGATGGGCGGAGACGATGAACTCACACGAACGGTATAGATGGATCGTCGGGCAGTGTAGATGAATCGCCGGGCAGACGGGATGTATTTTGGTAGAAATCTAATGTTGTACCCATACGAATACAAGCTGATACCCTGTTGAAATATACTAACCAGCTAATATCCGCTTGTGGGATAGAATCTTCACAGTGTTCATCGAATCTTTCCCGGGGTACATAGCATCTTCCCAAGGTACATCGAATCTTTCCCGTGGTATAAAGCATCTTTCCCAGGGTATAGAGAATGTTACCGGGGGTAACGGGAATCTTCCCCAGGGTACCAAGAAATGTCAATTCCTAGCCTTTTTGGCATTCCATAAGCTGCGCTGAGCCCGAGCCCGGGGAGGGGAGCTCCCGGCCCAGATCTGCCAGCGGCGCAGCGCCGCCAGCTGCCCCCGATCCCCACCCACCCGACCCCACCCCACCCGACCAGACCAGCCCACCGCTGGTCCTGATACCCGCCGCCATGCCCGTACCCGGCCCACGACCCGCCTTATACCCCCAGACCCCGCCCCGGGCCCAGCCCCTCCCAATACCCCCCGACCCGGTCCCACCCACAACGGAGTTAGGCTCTCTTTCCCCTATCGCCGTGCGATCGCCCCCTATGGCCGTGCAAAATGCACAGGCACTGCACAGAACCTGTGCACATTGATTCACAGCTTCAAGTCACTAGAATCGTAAGAGGTGAACCATCACCACGCGCACAACATCCATCATCGTCATTCAAGTAAGACTCAACCTTCTCCTTTGTTTTCATCCCATCAAAATGATACATCTTGACCTAGGTTTTTTAAATTTGAAAGTAGGGTTTTTTGCATGATTAGTCAATGTGCATGATTTTGTTGCAACACAAATTGTGAGTCTATATTTTTGAATCTTGGATTTTCTATGGGTATTGCAATAGGAGAAGGTATGACGTTTTTGGGGTTCTATTATGGTGACGGGTATTTCAATGGGAGAGAGTGAGGTGGTTTGAGTATGCTTCATTGAAGTAGAACTAGTGCGTGACATATTTTGCATGCTTGTGATGGTGACGGGTATTTAAACGTGAGAGGGTGAGGGTGTTTAAGTATGCCATGTTGACCACATGTCCCCTTGGGGGACTCTTGAAGGTTTGGGCATGTTCGTATGGTGTCAATCAATAACAATTTATTGTGAAATTTCAATTGTAGATGGACATTGCTAAAAGCTTCGGGTGATTCCAATTTTTTTTCTTAAATTCAACATTTTATGAAAAAGCTGTAGGGTTTAGGGCTTCACTTGGAGAGACAAGGCACTTTGGGCAACTCCAAAAACTTTTGCTAGGACAATCGATTGAATGTGAGATTTTCAATGGTAGCAAATAATATTATTTCCTTTCATATGGTGAAAAATAATCTCTTATCTTAAGTGGAAATTACCATAATAATCTAAGTCAAACCTTTTCAGACATTGTCACCTTTTGTCGGGCATGGTACCATAAAAACTTATTTTCCACATAAAACGTTAAGATAATCATATTTTTATAAGAAGATTTTTTCCACTACAAGATGTGGTATAAACCTTTTCATTGACCATTCGGATTATCATTCTAAAACATATTTAGTTCACAATAAAATAAAATGTGAATTGGCCATTTTTTAACCGCCACTCCTTGCACATTTGTGGTTAGAATACGGTACACCCCTTCCATACCTCTTAAAATTATTGTACAAGGAATTAACGTCATCATTAATAGGATAGTAATGTTTTCAAACCTTGTGTAGTGCAAAGTTAACATGATTATAATGTTCTAACCTTGAGTAGTGTAGAACCTTGATACCAAGTGTAGTCAAAGTCAGCTGATCCTACGTTTGGAAGGGAAGAAAATTAACGGTTTTATCTACTTCAAACACTATAATCTTTCAATCTTTATACTCAAAGTTTAGGAAATTTTATGAGGTCCTTCACGTAATACTTAATCTTATCTTTTTTTTTTTGCCACCAAAATCTTGTATTTTGGCACGTTTTTGTAATTTGAAATTAAGATTTCTTGCATGATTCGTCACTCAAATGTTTGTAATATATGTGAGTGAGTATATTAGGGTTTAGGTTTTGTTTTGGATATTGCAATACGAGAGGGTGTGACCTTTTTTGGATACATAAGATGGTGACGGGTATTTAAATGTGTGAAGGTGAGGGCTTTAAGTATGCTTCGTTGACATAGAAGTAGTACGTGACATTATTTTGGGTTATTGTGATAGTGACGGGTATTTAAATGAGTGAGGGTGAGGGTGTTTAAGTATGCTTTGTTGACATAGAAGTAGTGCGTGACATATTTCGGGTCAATATTACGGTGACGGATATTGCATGGAATTCCAGGGACATTTTATCTATGTTTTTGCATGGTGACGGGTATTGCATTGAAGTCCAGGGACGTTTTATCTATGTTTTAGCATGGTGATGGGTATTGCATTGAAGTCCAGGGACGTTTTATCTATGTTTTAGCATGGTGACGGGTATTGCATTGAAGTCCAGGGACGTTTTATCTATGTTTTAACGTGGTGACGGGTATTGCATTGAAGTCCAGGGACGTTTTATCTATGTTTTTGCACGGTGACAGGTATTGCATGGAAGTCCAGGGACGTTTTATCTATGTCTTTGCATGGTGACGGGTATTGCATTGAAGTCCAGGGACGTTTTATCTATGTTTTTGCACGGTGACGGGTATTGCTTATTTATGGTGTGTGCATTGGTGACTACTTTGTTTTTTTAGGTGTTGTGACGGGTATTTTTAAGTGGACCAGGGACGTTTTTCCATTCTTTGCATGGTAGTGACGGGTATTGCACACTGTTGGGTGTTTAGTAGTGACTACTTTTATTATTGTAGGTTGTGACATATATAGAAATCGCTTATTCTTATATGGAATTCAACTATGAATTGTATTCATTTTCATTGCATTGAAACTAAACAATATTTGTATTGATCTTTTGAAAGTCATTTCCTTATTACAATTTTGAATATATCATTTAATCGTGTTTTTTTCATTTTAATCTTTTTGTGTGTAGTGCAACATGCCGAAGTCATGGGATACACTCAACGTTCAAAATCCTCCCGAAGGACCATTTTCGTTCCTTGATATCACATGGAACCATGGAAGTAGGAAAGGATGGGGTAATGCAAGTGCTATTGTGCATGCATACATTCCTTATGACCGGGTGGGAGATTTCATTCAAGGTCAGACTTGTGAGGATGGCTCATCAGTTGGTTGGAATGTGAAAGAACGAAAGAAAGGGGAATAGAAAAATAGGCCGTATATTTCGTCATTTATTGAGCATGTGTGGTATGAATGTGCATATGGCCCGGAAGATCATAGGAATGATCTACGTTTTTCTAAATCCCATAAAAGAGGATGCATTGCCGAATTCTCGGTGAAGCAATTGCAATTGTATCCGGATGTTGCTGAAGTTGCATATTACCATGTTGATCACACACGAGAGGATGGAACTCCTGCTCACGGCCCTAGTGATCCAGAGTCTATTGGGAGAAAAACCGCTTACCAACCAAGGATGAGTGTAGAAATGAAGGCGTGGGTGAAACGAAAACTAAGCACAGGATTCACATCTCTTCAAATATTCGAAGAACATCGGCGGAATTGGAATGACCGAAGGAAATCAAGTGTCCCTTACACCCGGGATGACTTCATCAAGCTTAAAAACATTGCATACATGGAAGGACGTCAGAAGATGGGAATTTGGCGTAGAGATCCGTTGGACTTTGCTAGTGTCAAGATGTGGACTCAGGCATGTCCCGAGAACGTGTTTATGTGGCATGAACAAGACGTTGTAACGAGCTTGCCTTTTATTTTGGGTATCCAGACCGATTGGCAAAGGAGAATGATGTTGAAATTCGGGCATGGGAGAGCAATTTCGATGGACGCAACTCACGGTACGAACATCCCTAACTACCTTCTGTGGTCGCTACTTGTGTTTGATGATTGAAATAATGGAATTCCTATTGCTTGGGTGCTATCAAGTCGATCCACGGAAGAGGATTTGACGATGTGGTTAGAACCTTTACGGCGTCATATTGAAAAAGATATGCCAGAATTCTTACCGTCATGTTTCATGACTGACGATGCTGCGGAGATCCGTAACGCTATTAAGCGTGTTTGGCCGGAGGACAATATTCCCATCTACTTGTGTACATTCCACATTATCAAGAATTGGAAGAATCATATCATCCTCAAGGTCCCTAATGTGGGAAATTTACGAGATCTCGTATACAAAGCTCTCCACCATTTTTTGTACTTAAAGATTGAGTACAAAGAAGAGGAATCCGCTTTTTTGGAACGCGCAAAGAAGATTGGTGAAACTCTTTTCCAAAACTTCTACGTGGAGAAATTTCAAAAGTACTTCGAAACTCACT
>OZ020514.1:62570300-62595807 GCA_963971425.1 Bryoerythrophyllum caledonicum | reverse complement strand
GCAAGAAAGAAAGATTGGAGAGAAAAAATAGTGCACTCTCGAAAGAGAAGAAGGGAATAATATCCCAATAGAATAGAAAATAGATAGATATTACTTAGCTTTCCTAGTGAGTTGTTTTAAGCATTTTCTGTTGAATTTAAGGTTTTTTTCTGTACAAGTGCATTGAAGTAGTATGCATTGATATATTTTGTTATTTTATGAGGAAATATATTTCATAAGCACCACGTGATTTGCAATATGTATTTGCAGTTGTATATAAAGCATTAACATACACTTTGTCCATGCACTTTGAAAATATTTTGTTTCCTTTTTAAAAGAGTGTATATTCTCTACAAAAATTATTTATATCCTTTGAAATGAGGTACTCAAACACTCACATAAAAGATACAACAACTCATTGAACTCATTCACTCTATGTCAAAGAACACAAAATATGCAAATGTGAATTACATAAGAAATACAAAACCATATAAGTCGATTTACAACCAAATACTTCATAAAAAAAACACTAATCATCGTCATTCTCGGCATCATCCTCTCCTTCCTCCTCTTCTTCTCTTCGTCATCTTCTTCTTCATCTTCATCTTCGTCGTTCTCCATATCTTCGGCATGTGCGTCCTCGTACACGGAACACAATGCTTCAACACGTCCCATGGAAAGAATGTTCTTTAAGTGGAAGACACTCTTCTCCGCATCCACATACCGTTCAATAAATGCCTTCTTCCCCTCCTTGTAACTATAATTGAATAAACACCACGTTAGAATAATAAATGAACATGAAAGAAAATTTGAACATATGGAATTCAACAAACATAGGATTACAACACACATGAGAATAGAAAAAACTACACTTACATGGCTTCAATAGAACATTGACGGTGCCATTCTACCAAATCCTTCACGGTCCAAGCTCGCCTCCGCAAATTCTTTCTCCAATTTTGCACTCATCAAATGCAACCTTCACGTCCTTCAACCAAGCAATATCCACCACATTGGCACCACGGCTACACTCCAACTTCATAACAACCGCGGCAAAATCGGGATTGCGTGGAAGAGCATCAACCATCATCGCATCCAACTCCCCAAGCCCTTCCTTCTTTGCCCCAAGGTACGTCCAATACTTCTTCTTCTTCAACAACGTGGCAAGTAATGGTTTGGCCATTTTATCTCCAGTGGCCTTGGTCTCCACCTTCATCCACAAAGCCTCCGCCGCGTCCTTCCAAGCTTTGAGTCTTCTCCACAACTCCTTCCTTTGTCTCTTAAAAGGATTGGTCAAAATCTTCGCGTTCATCCGCCTGGAGTTGATATCGCGGAGCTTTGGGTGTGTCTTAGACGGACGTCTCAAGAGACAAAACAGCCAATTCCCATGGCATGGTGATCACGTAGGTGTTTACCTAGGTGTCTCCGATGCTTCCATGGTCCGAAACCACAACTCTCCATCGAACAGTGCCATGGCGTATGTCGTCGCGAGAACCCCCTTGAAGTCACGATCAAGAACAGCTATAGGTAACCCAGAGAGCACCATGCTAAAAAAAATCAACAAGAAAGTAAGAATGACATTGACATATTATATGTCACGACATATAATGATAAAAGTAGTCACTACCAAACACCCAACAATGTACAATACCCGTAACTACCATGCAAGGAAAGAAAAAACGTCCCTAGTCCACTCAAAAATACCCGTCACAACACCTAAAATAACAAAGTAGTCACCAATGTACACACACAAGTATGCAATACCCGTCACCGTGCAAGAAGATAGAAAAAACGTCCCTGGACTTCAATGTAATACCCGTCACCGTGCAAAAACTTAGATAAAACGTCCCTAGACTTCAATGCAATACCCGTCACCATGCAAAAACATAGATAAAACGTCCCTGGACTTCAATGCAATACCCGTCACCGTGATCATAATCCAAAATATGTCACGCACTACTACTATGTCAACAAAGCATACTTAAACACCCTCACCCTCTCACATTTAAATACCCGTCACCATCAGAAGCATGCAAAATATGTCACGCACTAGTTCTACTTCAATGAAGCATACTTAAACCACCTCACTCTCTCCCATTGAATACCCGTCACCATAATAGAACCCCAAAAACGTCATACCTTCTCCTATTGCAATACCCATAGAAACCCAAGATTCAAAAATATAGACTCACAATTTGTGTTGCAACAAATCATGCACATTGACTAATCATGCAAAAAAACCCTACTTTCAAATTTAAAAAACCTAGGTCAAAATGTATCATTTTGATGGGATGAAAACAAGGAGAAAGTTGAGTCTTACTTGAATGACGATGATGGATGTTGTGCGCGTGGTGATGGTTCACCTCCTACAATGTCATGTGATTTGCAAGTGCCACTCCTGTCTGTGAACATGTTCTGTCTGTGCGCAGGTTCTGTGCACATTTTGCACGGTCATAGGAGGCGATCACGGCGATAGGGGGCGAGTCAACTGGATGGGTCGGGGGTATCGGGCGGGGTAGGGGTATTGGGCGGGGTAGGGGGTTGCGAGGGTATCACACGGTCGGGGCTGGGTATTGGGGGGGGCTGGGTATTGGCGGGGCTGCGCGCGCCGTGAATTCCGAACGGCGGACAGGCTGGCCGCTGGCGCGTCAGCGGTGGGTACGTGTTCTCGCGGGGGTGGGGGGAGCACGGTGCGCAGGTCGCGCGGTTCGGTGTAGCCGGGCTGTCGCCAATGGGGCGGGATGAACTCCGCCCAGGGGAGCTGGCCTCCATTCGTTGTCGGCTCCCAAAGAGGGGGTCAGTTCGCCCTGGGCCTGGTTCCACCGTGGCTGAAAGAAGTTGAATGGAGGCAGCTTTTTATGGTGACGGCGGTGACGACATAGGGCAGAAGCGCTCCACTAAAGATGGCTTTTAGTGTAATGGTACAAATAGCGTAGTTACCCTAGTGGACTATTTGTTAACAAGTTGGTAATTAGTGTTAACCATCATTGTCATGAATATTATCCCTCAATTGTCCACCTACCCTAGTACCCTTGATATTAACCCCCAATTAACCATCCACCCTAGCACAAAAATTTGTTAACAAGTTGATAAATAGTGGTATCCCTCAATCAGCGACCTACAAGCCGCCATACATTTGTTCTCCCCGCAACATCCTCAACAACACCTCCTTATCTTACTTCACATCTCTTGCATTCCTTGAAATTTTTAATGAATATATAATGAATATTCAATGTATATTTCTAGATTTAATATAATTTTGAATATTTAAAGAATATTTAATGCATATTTGTATATTTAAAGAATATTAAATGAATTTATATGGAGTTTTAAATGAGTATTTTATGACAATTTAATGTATATTTGTATATTTAATGAATATTTAAAATGAATAATTAATAAATTTCTAATGTATATTTAATGCATATTTAAAGAATATTTAATGAGTACTTTTTGAATATTTCTGTATTTATTGTATATTTATTGTATGTTGATTGTATATTTATGGTTTTTACTTTTCCAATTTTCTCACTTTCATCACAAATCAAAGTTCTTATTTTTCCAATCTTGTACTTACAATTTCATTTTCCCTCCATATGTCCATTCTTCTTTGTCTAATTGTTGGAATTTTCCTTTTGATTCATACCAATATTCTATTTTTTTCGATATTTTTCTTGCAAATTCTTGTTTTTCTACATGCACTCAAAATCTTCATTACTTTGATGCTCGAAATGTACAAATAATCATTTTTTTAGGTTTCATACACTAATTGTCCACGAGTCAAAAATCTTATGTTCCACTATTTAGTAGAATTCTCATTTTGTATAGTAGTTGATATTTAGTGTATATTTTTGTCTCCACTAATTATAAACTTTACAATTAGGGTATCAGTTTGTATTCAGTGTCCACTACACTAAAAGCCATCTTTAGTGTATTGTTTTGCAGCAGTATTGGTGTTTTAACACCGCATTGAAGTGAAGTGACTTAGACTGCTAGCTCTTATGTAGTGATTGTAGTTAGTTAGCTTGGATTTGTTATGAACATTGTGATCAGTTTCGGTTGTAAATGTTATCTGCACCTGCATTAATAAGTTAATTTTAGTATCATAAACCTTACCCATCTACGTTGTTGTCATTGCATTCTAATATTATATTACTGTTGTGGTAGCTTGTCTAGTTGGTAAAAATCGACTTAGGTTAAAATAAAAGGTAATTTAACTTGAAGTCTATTCAAAGTAGAATTGAAGTTAAATTCCAAGATAAAAAATAAAGATAAAAATGTTAGTTTAAGATAATTATTTAAGTGAAAGTGATTGTTAGCTCAAGGTAAGTTGTTTATGCTGAAGTAAATAATTCAAGTTGAAGTCAAAATAAAATAATTTAGGTGAAAGTAAAAATAAAATAATTTAGATTAAAGCCAAAGCAAATTTATTTAGATTAAAGAAAAAGTCTATTTAATTCAGATTAAAGTCGTAGTAGATTAAGTTAACACCTAACCTTTAAGTTTAAAGTAATTTATAGTCAAATATTTAATTTAGGTTAAAAACTATGTACATTAGATTAAAGATTAACTTTAAGGTTAAAATTCATACTTTTTGGGTCAAGGCCTACTATTTGGGGCCTAGGCAGGAATACTAACTTGTGAGCAGTGAGCAGTGAGGGGTTGATCAATGAATTTATGACAATTTTTTGTGTGGTTTTCATCGTGGAATAAAAAAGAATGCCAATCGCCGTGGCTATAGGCATAGTATTTTTACAAATTCAAGGAAAAAATTGTAGAAAAACAAGAAAATGTGGACCTCGAGCTGCATTATATTTTCTTAAATATGAAAGTGGCGCCTATGGCCATTGTTTTCATTAGACTATTTGGACTGAATTAAATACTAAATGAAGAGAAAAACAGAGTTGACGACGTAGGTTCCCAATGATCTTCTACAAAAGGCTGTAGCAGTCAGATTAAAGAAGAAAATATAGTTCAATTATGGAAAATATTGTTCATAGATTTGCGGTAGTTAACGTAAACGTCAAAATGAAATGATTATTTTAAACATCTATGAACTTAATTCAATATTCATGATGCGGTCATTCTATACCTATTGTCAGAATTATAATATTATTAGTAATTCAATCCATCTATCAACAATAAATAAGGGAATGTTGTGAGGCAATTGCAACTGTGATAACCACAAATCAAAATCCTCATGAAAATAACCAACACAAAGAAACAAAATGGAGGAACCACCATTCGTCTCTAGACAATTCATTGTGGCTGACCTTGTGGATAAATGGTTCACCACTACCTGATCCACTATCATCTGAATCAGTTCTAGCATCCTTCGCCTCTATGTCTATAAAAACCTCTACTCCCAAGCCTATTCTAGCGGTCGGTGGACAACCTGGAGGCGACGGTTGTGCTGCAAGTGCGACACCGACAACCTCTACATACTGAGGCCATACCTGCGGTTGCTTTGGACTTACAAATACACTTGCCATGCGAGCCAACACTCCAACTTGAAGTGATGATGGAGAAGCCATCAACAACAACAAGAACCGTCTGCAAACAATTATGATTAGAGATGCGACTTGATAGAATACGAAAAATAGAAATCAATTTCAAAGAAAGAGAACTTACTTTCAAATTCTCTTTGGTGCAGTCTTGATCTCGGGCTCGTCATCGCCATCCTCCAATGGCCGCTTGCGAGAAGGCTCCTCCGTAAGCTCTGCATCTATAGACTCCACCTCCATTGTGAGGGAAATAAGAGGTTGCATCACCTCGTCAACCAAATCCTTTTGTGCCTCCAAAGCAAGGATGTGGTGCTTGAGGGCCTTGCAAGCCCTTATGGATGCGCCTGGAAAAAGTGTGGAAACCATGAAAATAAATCACAGAAAGTAAGATATCAACTCGTTGATGCAATGAAGTCCATCACGATCTCATCTTCCTTTGTACAATGATCGATGAGAGCCTCCATGAGGTTCTGGAACTTCTCTCTTGCACCCCGCCATGGTGTCCCCGTGGAGGCCCTCAACGTGAGCTAATTATGGGTAATGAAGTTGGTCAAATGACTATCAGATGATAATTCAATCCGATCCGCCAAAAGCTCCACTCTGTTGTTGAAGACAAATGGAGCTGGCGGATTGGTCTTTCTCACGAAGCACTTCACCATGAAGGTCTTGTGCGTGCAAATTAGACGTGCATCGTAAAAGAGGAAAAGTTTGTTGATGGCAAACCACTTCGCCATCTCTCAAAAATTGGCCTGCATTGCATAGGAAATGAATTCATTTGAAATTAACCTCAAGTTTGGGTAAAACACAATGATTGCCCCTCCACTGCAAACAAACTCCATGGCTTGCTCGAAGCACTCTTGAAACTGAGGGGATTTCCTTCTGCCGTTCGTGATCGGTATTATAGGAAGTGTAGTAATAACTTTTTCAAATTGATGTAGTTTATGTTGTTTTGGTGTGAATAGAGTCTCTAAATCCACTTGAACTAGGTTCGGTTATGTGAATACGAATCAAATGGACGTACAAAGTAGTTTTGGTAGTTAGGATATGAAACCACAATTATGTAACCACCTAGAACTATAAGAGAAAGAGAGGGGGACCAAGGAAACACTACACACTTAGTTTTGAGCGATTACATTTTATAGTGTTAGTCATTATCTTAGCTTGATCTACTTGAACATGTTCTATCATCAATTAGAGTTTCTTCATGACTATATAGTGCTAGTGATTATGTTTCGATCATATCAACTGGATTCACTATGCATGTATATACTATCAAATCCATGTGTGATCAATTAGATATAAGTCAGATTACTGGAGTTGTATGGTCTCACCTGTAACACATCAACTAGATTCGCTAACTTGCATACACCCTGATTGCAGTCATCTACTTGATCTTAAACTCATGGATAAGGGAGTATGTTGAGTCATAGCTGGAGGTGTTAGGAAAGTCCATAGTTAAGTTATCAAGTGGATGAGAGAAAGAGAGATCAAGTTGATAAGGGGAAGTCCAAAGGAAGTCCAGGGTTGCGTGAGAGTTATAGCCGTGACTATCTACTGGATTTTAAGAAGTTAATTGTAGAGATGACGATCCTACAATAGCTAGGGCTTGAGTTTTCTATCAATTGGAATTAAGTGTAGGTTACTAAGTGTGAGAGTAATATACATGCTTCAAATTACAACATAGAAATACAAAGTCAACAGGAAATGTGAATGATTGATTGAATTATGTTCTACTGGAAATGTGTTTGGCCAACCATATCCACTAGATGATTTACTGAATGATTTGACATACAAAACAATTAATCCAATTAAGAATAATCTACTTGATAGGAGGTATGCGCAGCCTTCATCAAATAGAATATTATAACTATGATTGGAATTCATTAAGTCTTTGTAATTAAGATAGATCATGATGGTAAATTGATGTGTGAGAATCTATGAATTGCGATCAAGGCATTTGACATACATAAGGTTATCTCAACGAAGGATTGAGATCAATTTACAACAAGTAAAGATGGAGTAAAGAAGAACGGGAGAATTGCATAAGTGAAGTATTAAAACCCTAATTTCAATTACGCAACATGGCATAATACCATTCGTAATATAGAATAAGGTGAAGGAATTTGCAATGTTGTGACTATCAAATTGATCATGGATACATCAACGGGATACTAAGGTTACTATCAATTTGATTAGACTAAGAGTGTTCCTGGAATATTAATTAGTTTCTTAAAGAAGTATGCTTTGGGTTAATTCAATAACAAACACAATTACAACCTTCATATGACCTTAAGCTACTTATACACTACACCATTCCACATAGAAGTTCCTAGAATTGAATTGCATGGAGTGTTTTGATGGGTTCAATTAAAGATAGAATTTTCTATACTACAGGAGGCATGTTCCACACCGGGACCACAGACCTTTCTCAATACTCGAGACGGGCAAGTTGTTTGAAACGTCAAATAAAAACTAGTACGCCAGTCCGTCATCGGATGGATCCTTGTCCAAGTTTTGCGTCCTCAATCCGGCGTGGGCCTTTAACCACACGCCATGTCTCTCCAAACCGATGGCACACTATCAAACTCAGCAAAGATGGAGAAGGCAATGTTAGTTATTCCTAACTCTTCCATGGTGTCAACATTTACAAAGTTACCGCTACTTCCACTATCAATTTGTACCCCATCAACAAAAGTCCTATCTATAATGACATCAACTGTAGGTGCTCGTAGGTCCAAAGATGAATCATGGACACTTACAACTTCAGATTGAATTTTACTTGTCTCTTTATTTGTTTTTGGTTTAGATTTCTTAACATTGTGGTCCTCAATTGTCTTTGCTCTCTTCCGTATCATAGGGGATGTTAAATCATTTTCATAATATGGTAACAAGGCAAGTAATTGTCTTAAGAAAATTAGAGGTTGTATTATGCAAGTCCGTAAGTATGTTATAAGGATTCATTCCAACAGCCAATTTCATAATTCTATTATGGTTTTTCTTTTTCAAGGTCAAGGATGATTCTTTAGCATTTGTCTTAGAAGGTTTAAAAAAAATAGGTTGTTTCAATGGTTTTGTTGAAATACTTGGTTTATCCACATCTAGAGGTTTAACTACATTTTTCTCTCGCAAAGTAGGTGGTATAGGTACTGGAGTAGCATTTGCTTGAGAATCACTACTTGTCATTTCTACAATTTGTGGTGATGATATAGGAACTGCATGTCGTTTAAGGATAGTTGGTATGTTTCTACTCAACATGGGATAAAGTTTCACCGTACTATAATCACTTTCGGAGCTACTTACAAGTTCTTCTTGAAGTTCTTTATTGGCTTGTGATCTAGTGATAAAAACATCGAGGGGTGTATCAATAGCCATATGGTTTAAATTTCTAGAATTAGAAGACTCTACTTCTTTAATTTGAACTTGTTTTCTAACATTAGGAAACTTTATGGATATGGCATTGCAAAAGGTAGAAATATGCCCTGTTTGTCCACACCTCCTACTCTAGAAATTAAACTCAACTTGTTGTCTTTCATTAGTGCATCTCCGCACCTATAACATATAACTTCTTTATTCTTATCTTGATTAGGTCCTTTCCAAACCTGATGTTGACTATAACCATTATTTTCTCTCTCTTGGTTATTATTATTATTCCCTTATTTAATAAAATGTCGGATGGATGTAATTCTCTAAGGTTGTTTTTGGTTATTATTTTGAGAATGTTGTTCTTGTAATAAGGCTTTAACTTCATTGAAATTCCCACAAGTAGTTATATCATGGCCTTTAACTCAACAATAAACACATCTAAGTTTAGGAACTTCTCTAACATGATATCTAAATTCGATAGCAAAGTGTTCATGACCTTTACAATTACTATACCAAATACTAGTTCTATGATTTGTAACCTTAGGTCTTTTATTTCTGCTCTCATTAACTTGGACTGACAATTCCTTGAATTTTTTTTATAAGGCTTGTATCTCACTTTCTTTGTGACTGAAAGACATTAATGCAAGTTGTTGCTCTCTAAGGTGAGGTGGTCATTGTATAGTTAATTGGGATTGACTAGATATTGTCCTTGGATGATAATCTCTTCCAGTATTATCCATTCCAAAATGAGTAGATACAGGTAAAAGATATGGATCCTAATATGGAATTATTCTTGTCTGTAACAACATATTAGATCGTTGCATAGCAGCTACCCAATTCCCAGCAGCTTCATATGCTTTTGTTTCGTTTTTAGGATTGGAAAGTTAAACGTGGTATATGCACATGGGATCTAATATTCCTCTAGTGAAGGCATTAGTGATCCATGCTTCTGGCATATAATGATCCTACCATCTATTCAACAAGTTCCTAAGACGAGTATAATATGTAGCAGTTTTAGTAGGATACATTTGAAGATCTTGCAATTGATTTTGCAAAGAATTATGATAAAACCTAGCTAAAAATTATTCCTTTACAACTTTCCAATGCATGTCTAGGGTTTAAAGCTGCATACCACCCCTAAGCTTCTCTTAGCAGATTACCAAGAAAATTAGTATTATACTTATTGGCAGCTAAATTATTAGCTATTGCTACCACTTGAAATCTCTCCAAATAGAAATGTGAATATTCTCCTAAGTTTCCATAAAATATAGAAAATGAAGCTATATTAAGCATCCTATGATGTGCCATAATAGTGGGATCAACCAAAAGTTTGTCAGGAGTAGGAGGGATTGAAGGTGGTGAAGGTGATGGGAGCCCGCTAGGGTTAGAATTAATAGAAGAAGTATTAGAAGAAGAAAACCTAATAGAAGTACTTGGAGAATGTCCAGCTAGATTCTTAACTAGTAATGGCGGTCATGAGTATTCCCTTCTTCACTATTTCTATTAATATCACTTTTACTTTCCTCAAGCTCATTTCGCCCGCTTACTTCTTTAAGTAATTTTTTTATCAATATGGTTATATTTAACTTCCTCTTCCTCCACACAAGGTTTTTCAATCTTGTCTTATATGTCAAAGTTTAGGGTAGTAGGTCTAAAAATTTGACTAAAGGTTTTTTAACACTTCCTTGCAAAACTCATGTTTTTCTTTTTCATTTCTACTATCAAGTGGTATATCATTATGGAAATGATCAATAGACTTTTTAGCTTCACTATGGGTAAATGTTGGTATTTATGTTTCTGGCTCTATTTTTTGAGCAAAAGAGCTTGAATATGAAGTTCTAAAATCTGTTTTATGTGAGGAGTTACCTACTTCATAGGTACAATGAATTGTTAAAGAAGGTTGTCTGGGAATTCTAAACAATTGTTCTAGCTCATCAAGTTGTTGATCATTAGTGATAAATATATATTGTTTAACAAGTTTTTCCTTCTTCTTCTTCTTGTGAGGATTCTTTCTCTTCTAAGGAATTAGACCGAACTTTTTCACTTTGGATTTCCCAATTTACTTCTTTTGGGCTTTTAAAACAACAAGAGTAGGTGGTAGTTTAAAAAAAAATTATTCCATATATCTCTTTTTATTGTTCTTTAGGGCTACTAATTCTAATTCTTCTGGGTGAAGTTTTTTTTTAATAAATCTATTTGAGCGAAAATAGGAGGATCAAAAAGTGTCTTATTTATTTTTTTACGCCTAGTTTGTCTTAACACCCTTTGTAAAGTTTTTTCGGCTACAATGTTGGGTTTAAAGGGCGAAGGAGTTGTAGCAATGTTAAAATTGGGATTATGTACTCCCAACACTATTGATGCTTGATTTTTATTTACCAGTTTCTTATAATGTTGAGTTGTCTCAATTTTTTGTTTTTCTTTTTTCTCCGTGTGTTTTCTTGACATAAGTAAATTCCATAAATTTTATTTTTAAAAGGTTGTTCTCTTAATTAAAACAAAGATAAAAAGCCTCTTCTAACAATTTTATATTTACTCTATCTTTACTAGAATACCTATACATAAACATAAGTGCTCCCTTTTCTTCCTCACTAATCCATTCACTTACTATTCCAATTATTTCTTTTATTTCAACCTCAAATTTTCTTAAATATTCTAAATCAATATGTACAATATGCCTACAATAATCCAATTTCCTAACTGAGGTTCTAAATATTTGGATTTTAGGACATTTGGGATCACGCTTCCTCGATGGTTCCATCCATGGAATCAATATATTATTTCAAGTTTTTTTATTTGCTTATTTATTTATTAATTAAAAAAAGATAAATAACTTTCTCTATTAGATTCATTCCTTTCACATCTTCTTGGATATTTCTAGAATGACCTAAGATGGTCAATAATTCTTTTATTTCATCAACACTTAGTCATTGACTCAATAATCCAAGTAATTCAACTATCCCATCTTTACTTATTTTAAAAATCCTTGTGATCATTGGGTGCAACAGTTTTATAACAATAGACTTTTGATATTATGCGTCTTAGTACTTTAGATTTATTACTTAGAGGACTCTTCCATGGTTGATCCATACAAAATTTGTTAATGATACCAAATTGTCAAGGTGAAATTTCTAGCTTAGTTATTAATGGTAAAAATTCCATTATTAGTTCTCTCGGATATTTAAATCTTTGTAATAGACCATTAATAATATCTGTTTTATTTTGAATTTTTATTATTTTCCTTAATTCGTTATATTTCTTGTCAAAAGATCTAGAACTCCCTCAAGCTATAGCTTTTGATTTAATATGTATTTAAATTATAGGTTCTAAGAAATTGGAAAAAAACACTTTACTTTGGAACTTAAGCTAACCATTAACAAAAATATAAGTTTCTCATAAAACTTATACCCGTTCCAAACTCCAGCATCTTTAGAAAATAAAGATTGAGATTGAAGTCTTAATCTACCATATTAGGCAAAATTATATTGTAGTTGGTATTTCAAATACAATGTCTTTTTCTTAACAATCACCTGCTTAAATTTCTCATCCTTATTCCATACTTTATTTTAAATTATTTGTTAAATTTCTATCGGTAATTGTTTAAATTTTTTTTCAATTTTTGAATGCGCTCCATAAATTTTGAAAACCTTGACCAAAATATGCACCTCTATAAACACAATATAGGGTAGTAAACAAGTATGATCTTTTGAAGAAATCACTTAGACTTTCTTCATTTATTTCCCATAGAAAAGACATGTTTTCACAACATTGCCCTCCACGTATTCTCAAAATAGGTATGTCCAACTCACTATGGATCAAACCTTTGGGTTTTGTGTTTTAAAAAAGAACCTCCATGTTCATTACTACATTTAATTGATAGATTTACTTAAGTGATCCAATCAAATAAAGACAACTTTCTTAATTAGAAACTATTTAATACTTGGCGGTACCATCCTTGGCATTGTTGCCAAAAAAAATGTAAACCGTAAGTCCACACTTGCAAAATCACCCAAGCTTCATTGTTAATACTAAATTTGCTCTTGGGATGGTCTGGCATCTAATGTTATGTAGTTATGCTCTAATTATACATTAAAGGGTGTTTACTCATTAAATTACTTGAGGTTTTGCACTTATTTTAGGAATTAAAGCCTTTGAATATATCACTCTTAGCATTACACTTTCAAGACTTATTTTCCAAGGATCTACAACACGCAATTAAGCAATTATGCACTTGGCCTTTTAAAAGTGCACTTAGTAACAATGGCGGCCGATGCATTGAAAAAACCCAATTTGGTTTTTTTAAATTCTTGTTTTTAGAAATAAAATTTAAGATCTAGGAACAATTTTCCGTATAACCAGAAATGTTAATTCAACAAGCTTTTTTCTGGCATTTTTGACAAATTCAATATAGAACTTGGTTAGAATTTGATGAATATTTGTTTCATATTCAGCATTATGTTTTTGGAAAGAAGCTTGTCAAGTACTGTATGCAATTACGTAAACTTGAACACCATACAATAAATGCCAATTGATATGAATATATTACATATAGAACATGATACATAAGAAGAAGGAAATTAATATAATGCGTATGTTCTTGTACTTCGTGATGTAATTAATCAATGGGAAAAACCTCTCAGATTTTTTGGTAATTTGTCACCAAACGTCTTACATTACCCTTACAATATACTACTCTTGCACATACCCTACATGCCAATTACCATACACTCATTGTAGTATCTTCCTCTACTACATATCATTCAAGGCTGCTTGAAACTCGTAGTTGTCAATTGCTTTGGTTTGCATTGCAATATATTCTAATATGTAAGCCTTAGCGGACCGAAGGATTCAAATCTTGCTTTCAACTTGCAATCCGAATACATTTTGCCTTTTCGTCCGGAAAGCGCGAGTCATCGTTCTTTCTCTATCCATAAAAAATTGCATGCCTCATTCTCTATCCAGCTGTGGGTCCACATGAGGACTCCTAGAATGTATCCATGCAATTTGCATACCGTTGTGCGGTGCGCCTTGTTTTGTCAACATTTTCCCCTCGCATGATGGGCCACTACCAACAAACCTTTATCTAATGACTCCTTTGATTTATCCCATCTTCAATCACCTTCCCTACATAGAATGGTACACCACCTTCAACCTCATCTCTATCAACGTTTAAGGCTACAAATTGTCCACAATTGTTATCAGATTGTGGATTGAATGGTGGAAAAAGGTTGTGATTAACTTCATCCCCTGCCCCTTCTTCGACTCGTTCCTGAACATGGTTGTGTTCCGGTTGTTGCGCCCCACGCACCGCTTGATTCAATGGTCTCCCTGTATGAAGACCAAAGTATCCGAAACATAGTTATCCAATATATCAAAAAGGAATGCTTTGAAGATTTATAAGTTTTCTGTACTAGAGAAGGTAAAGTTTTTTCCAATCCCTTGCTAGAAAACATTTGACTCTAATTTAGAATTTCAATTCACACAAAAGACAATAATTTTTTTCTAGTCAATTCTAAAAGTTTTATTTTTTCCTTTATGTGTATGGAAAATCTTAACAACAATAGAGACTTCTAACAAAACTCATAAGTCCCCATTATTAGGTATGAACTAACTTTCAAACCATGATTGCAAATACGATAAATTGGATACCTCCAAAAACCTGTTATGAAGGGCATATGCATATTGAAATTTCAATTAACATAAGTATCCGCTGGAATTAACCCCCAAAATCCTAAGCGTTTTTTCATCAAGAAAACACCCCAAAATTGCCACAACGAAATAGTGGCAAAAACATCAAATTTTGACGTCTCATTTTGGACTTCCAACTGTAAGATCTCAAACCATGCATCTATATAAAGTCACCATACTTTTATGCTGCAATCCACCGCACAGATAGAAACATAGTATTTGAAATTTAGAAAATGGTTAATTTTCTTTCTTGCATTTTGTAGGTCAACAGACTTTGACTTCACTTGGTATCAAATCTTTGCACTACACAAGGTCTAATTTGTTTACAATTGTGTTCAGCATGATGTTGGTTTTATATTCACCAATTTTTAGGCATAGAAACGGAGTGTAGCATATTCAAAACAATTGTGCAAGGAGTGGAAGTTAAAATCTTTTGAAAAATTACGATTTCACGTTTTATTTTTTTGTGAACAAAGTATGTTGTAGTATGAGAATCCAAACGGATGATAATAAGGTTTTCACCACATATTATGGTTAAATTTTAATTTTTTTTAAATTTGAAGATCTCTGGTTTTGTGTAGAATATTAGTGCTCAACATGTGTGAAAATGTCTAACTTGGTTTAAAATGTTCCTTTTACACCAAATCCTGGATCTGGAGGTCCTAGATATGGAGACCCCAGATCTGGAAACCCTAATTTATAAAACCCTAATTTTGGCGGTGCCGCCGTTTCCATGTTTGGAAAACTAACCTCAGGGTGTGCGCACGCGAGGGTGTGCGTACGCAGGGGTGTCTTAGGTGGTTAGGGTTTCAAGTGCACAAGGATAGTGGTGTCCATGGTGTGTTAGGGTTTCAAGGACGAGGTGTTAGGGTGTTAGGGTTTCGCCATGGGGTGTTAAGTTGTTGCTCCACGCAACGAGGCTGCTCCACCTTGCAACTAGGCTGCTGCACCTCGCAATTGGCTGCTGCTTCTACTCCTCGTACTAAACGTGCACGACCTAAATCCAAACAGCAGCCATGGGCTGTTGCGGCGTAGCTGGAGCAGCCGCCCCCTCCCTGCACCAAATCTTCCTCCTCACTTGGTCGTCTTGCTCTCCGCTTGGTCATTCTCCTCGCCGTCCTAGCTTGATTGTCTTCCTCGCCATCCTCACTTGGTCGTCTTCCTTGCCGTCCTTGCCTGTCGTTGGCTTCCTTGCCTGTCGTCGACTTCCTCGCCCTCACCCACCTTCCCTCCCTCCTAGCCGCCACCTCACGCCTCCTCAGAACCCTATCTCTCTCTTCTAGTTCTAATCTCACCTCTCCTTCTAACTCTAACCCTCTCTCTCCATCCCCTTGCGCTCGTTGTCTCTCCCTCTCCCTCTAAAACTCCCTGCGTACGCACACCTCTCACGTCCTTAGTCCACCACTAGGATACCCTTGTTGGTACCATGCCTTGTTGATACCTTGTTGTGATGAAACCCTGCCCGGCAAATCATCTGGAGTTGTTACGGTGTAAGGGGGAAAAAAAAAAAAAAAAAAAAAAGAGTTTTTTTTCCATAGATTTGGGCGAAACGGAAACGCCTATAACTCATTTTTGACAATGCAAAACAACTTGAAATTTTTTTTCCTTGTAGATTGACTTTGGAGGTATCATTCACATTTTTTTCAGATTTTTTTCATTTTTTCTCTTTTTTCTAAAAATCGTCAAACGTTGCTGAATTCACCGCAGTGAAGATTTGCAGAAATTCTTCCGATTTCCTAGTTTCTAGCTCCAGCACCAAATCTGAATTTGAGTCATTAAAATGATATTTTTTGATATTGAGTCCAACTAATGAAATGAAGTTTATGAAGCTTAGTTTCCATTCCAATTTGAGTTTTTTTGGCATTTCATCAGTTGTTTTTCATCTTCTTTTTTCATCCTCATTTTCATCCATTGTGGTTTTCCATCTACTGTGGTTTTCATCCGCTGGTTATCATCCTCTTTTTCTATTTTCATCCCCATCAAGATTTCTATTTTCAACGACCGTACATATTTCATGTAGGAAACAATTTACGATGCGAATTTTAAGAAAGAAAGTGTTGGATGTTGTCTTTCATTATACAGAGGCATACACCGTATTGACAATTATATATTTGTTGTGAACATGGTGAAGTTGCTTGCGTCTGGCATCATGGCACCATCGCTTCCAGTCAACGTTATCCTTGGGAGCAATACGGTTGGCGGAGCGCGGTGGACGCGGTGTCGAAGCTAGTATTGTGGCCATGGGACACGTTATGGGAGTCGTTGCGGGAGTCGTTGCGGGAGTTGTTGCGGGAGTCGTTGCGGGAGTCGTTGCGAGAGTCGTTGCGAGAGTCGCTTCGCCATAGGATGATGAAGATGCTTGAGTCATACCGTACCTGGGCATACATGATGTTTAGGTGACTAGTATAATGTGATTCACATATTCGCTTTAGAGATGGTATGTTTAATTATAGTATAGGATATTTGTAGTATTCAATA
This sequence comes from Bryoerythrophyllum caledonicum, assembly GCA_963971425.1. Classification (NCBI taxonomy): domain Eukaryota; kingdom Viridiplantae; phylum Streptophyta; class Bryopsida; order Pottiales; family Pottiaceae; genus Bryoerythrophyllum; species Bryoerythrophyllum caledonicum. The sequence continues at coordinate 62,578,798 of OZ020514.1, read as the reverse complement.
TTTATATTATGTATGTATGTATATATATATATATATAATAAATATACAGTGCTAAACCACACACTTTATCATTGTATTGCGTACATTATCATTATATCTCCTAAAACAAATTGTATTTGTAGCACGACACTGAAAATCATCTCATGAAACAAAATGTGTATAAATAGGTTCTTATAAATACATGGTCAATGTAATTTTGTACATGGAATAAGAACGAAATGTTATAATCATATATTATGCATAATAGTGAAAAGTATTCACTTAATATGTACACATCAAGAAACCAATATTTAATGAAATTGTTACAAAAACATAACAAAGAAGATATAGGGATTTCCTAATTTAATTTTTTTCAAAACACATTTCCGCTCAAAATCTTGTTATTATTGAGCGCCAAATAGCGCACTTGGCCAAGTGCATAATTGCTTAATTGCGTATTCTACGTGCCTAGACAGAGCCTTGCTCTTTAATAGTTGTAAATATGCTTGGTTAGAATCCTAGACTTAGCCATCCTTGGCTAATGGATTCTATCCATTGCACTTATTGCTCATTCCTTGATTAATCCTTTTATAAACCACAAGTTTATCTCGTGCAATAAGCTCCACTTCTCATGTACTCGTCACAAGTATTAGTCTTAAACAACACACAAGTTAGATCAAATCGAAATTAAATTATGTGTAAGAGCCTTGTTTAGCCGATTAATCTTTAACACTTGAATATACGCAATGACCTATTCTCTTACACTTGCATACCTTGAGTTATTACTCAAAATAGGTCAAGTTGCTTATTTACTTATACATTCCTCTCTTTCATGTCTTAATCAATTATTCATCCATTAATTTACATGAATCCCACATTCAATTATGATTAATTAATAAACAAAGGGAAGGTCGCTTTGACCTAGTTAGATTCTTTTCCTAACTTAATCTATGAAGAACAAATATGTAATGCATTTATGCCTGGACTTTTATCCACAACTAAATCCTTATGCGTACAATTACATTTACAACATACAATTTCTAAACTATTCTATGAAGATCTTATATTATTGCAATTATACATATGACTCAAGTCACACACAAGGCTTTAACATGCAAATACAATAATACATAAATAAATATTAATATATAAAATACTCTTACAACATTAAGAGTCATTGATTAGCTTTCTCTCTTAAAGCTAGGGCTCACTCTTCTAAAGCTAGGGCTCACTCCAATCTTCCTCGTGGCAATGACAACAAAGTAATTATATATGGTACCTATTTTTTAAAAGGTGCACCTCCTACCAAGAGGTTTTTTCCGATTTCCTAACCAATAGGCTTCTTCTAGTTTAATTCTCCACCTCTTCATGAAAAAATGTATCTCTACAAAGGGTATAAATTAAAACCCTTTTCTCATCATTCTTTCATTTTTAGATATGAATAGGTATTTTTTTATTAATGAATTTCTTAGTATAAAAATCACCACTAATTAGCTAATTTTTAGTATATCTACAACCTTTTTACACTCTAAAATTGAAAATAGCTATATTAAACATTTTGGCTCTACAGTGCCTCGTATCCGAGGGGCACTCAGAAGGGTCTCAAATGTTGTTAAAATTTCAACTTCCAAAGCGCCACTCGGGCAACGTTAGCTCATGCAAACGAACATCACGTTGTGAATATGCATGAAATTTGAAGATTGTAAAAGTACATGTGTCCCATCTAGGTGTGCCTCAGATGCGAAGGCCTCTCACAAGGGACTCAAGTGTTTCTTAATTCCCAATTATTAGAGTGCAACATGGTAATTTTGAGCACATGAAAACAAGCATTACAACGTAAACAAAAATGGATATCGAAGAATAAAAAAGTACATGCAACCTCTCCCGGGGTGCCGGGGATCCGAGGACCTCTCACAGGTGTCTCAAGTGAACTATGATTTTCAATGTGCTGAGTGCAACTTGGGAAACTTTAGCTCAGGCAAAAAAACATCATAACTAAAACATGCATGTTTTGGAAAATGAAAAAGTACAAGTGATCCCTCCAGGTGTGTTTTGGATCCAAGGGCCTTTCATTAACCCCTAAAAGACAATTGTCCCAAAATGGGTTTTTTTGGAGTTTGGGTAGGTTCCTACAGTCTCAATTTGACTCGTAATTTTCTGAAATTTTTAATGTATGTAGAGAATTCAAAGAGCTTCGTCTCTGTATAATTTTTTTTCAAAATGGACTTTCCAAAAAAAAGTTATCAGGCCCTCAGTTAGAATTCCTACTCGTGGGGCAGCCCGGGCAAGGCTCAAATCCAATAAGAGATGAGGAGGAGGTTTGACTTGGGCAAGGGAAAACTGGAAAAAAAATTTGGAAAAAGGGTGGGCAGGGGCTGGCCTGGCAGGGAGCCGTTGCTGACCCGCCGCTGCCAAGAGCCCCCCGTCCCCGCAAGTCGCCCCTTCCAAGTCCCCGCCCTCTGAAGTCCCCCCCTTCCCAAGCCCCCTCTTGAAAACAATGCAAGCCCTACATGTCGCGGCCCGCCATCGCAGAGTAATTTATGACATAAATTTTTTTTGACACCCCTGATTGCAAAGACAATGATTTCTTGTTAACTATATTGGGCACCCTCATTGGATTTGTATACTTGAGCTGGATCCGCCCAAAATATTCTCGCATCCTCCCCATGGGATTTGTAAAGTCCCCCATTAGTCCCTATGGGACCTTAGAATTTGATGATCCTCCAGAATAATGGAGGCTTGAGTTGCATGAAGTGAGACTTGAAATTATACGCAGGAATTTTGGAGGATGATGGAAACTTGCGTTGGGATCACATATTCCTGTTGAATAATCACAAACATTCTAAAGCCGGTGCTAGGGCTGGCCTTCCATTCTCAAATCAAACATGGGAATGATTCCAAATTAGAACCATTAGAACCAAATGAATAATGACTTACAAAAATGAAGAAAGTGGCCATCAAGGAGGAAAACTAGATGTGTGTTTGTAACTCCTAAAATTCTATGACCATGTTTCACTAAAAAACACCTTGAAATTTTCCTTTTTAACCCCTAAGGTACCAAGTGTCCAAAAAGGGCTTTTTGAAAGTTCGGTCAGGTTCCTATTGTGTCAATTTCTAGCATTCTTCTTTGAAATTTTTACCATAAAAAGACATTACCAAGACCTTAGTGGGAAAACAATTTTTTCCTAAATTGGACATTTGATGAAAAAGTTATAGGGTTTTGAATTTTAAATGGAGAGGGCAGGTACCTCGGGCACCTCCAAAAACTTTTGATAGGACACTCTATTGAAAGTGAGATTTTCAGTATTCGCAAGTAATATTATTTCCCTTCATGTTGTCAAAAAAAAGTTATTGGCTTTAGTGAAAAATAGCATACCAACCCAAGTCAAAAAATTTCACACATTGTCACTCATCGTCGGGCAAGGTACCCAAAAAACTTCTTCTTTTCCACATAAAACCTAGAGATCTTCATATTTTTCACTTTTTATTTTTTTCACATCAATATGTAATGTAAACCTTCATATTAGCCATTCGGATAATCAATCGAAAACATATTTAGTTCAAAAAAAATAAAGTGTGAATTAACTAATTTCGAGCCTCCACTCCTTGCACACTTGTTTTGAATATGCTACACCCGGTCTCTACCTCTAAAAATTGGTGTGTAAGGAGCTAACATCATGCTTAACAAGATGGTAATAGATTTAGACCTTTTGTAGTGAAATTTTTTGACACCAACTGAAGTCAAAGTCTGCTGATCCACTAAACGCAGGGAAGAAAATGAACCATTTGCTTGACTTCAAACACTATAATCTTTTAATCCGTGCGGTCAAAGTTTACGAAACTTTGAACATGTATTACTTATTAAGCCTTTATTGAGATCCTACAGTCAGAACTAAAAATAAAAGTTTTTGTTACCTTCTTTATTCGTTGCACTAGAATCCATTTAGTTTGAAGTGTTTTTTGTAAATAGTATTTATAGCTAACTTCTACAAGCTTTCACTTTTTTTTGTTGTAATAATAAATTTACAATGTAAGTATTTGTTTGAATTTATAAAAAAAAAAAAAATTCTTAAATTATTAAAATGTAAAAGTATGTTCAATTTCGTGTTGAAAGTAAAAGACAAAAACACAAAGACAAAAAGACAAAGACAAAAACACGAAGACATTATTGTAGGAGCCCCAGTAGCTGTTGTTGAGACCCCAACAGCTATTGTTGGGGGCCCCAACGACTGTTGCTGGGGCCCCAGGAGCTATTGTTGGGGGCCCGAGCCACTGTTGTTGGGGCCCCTTTAGCTGTTTTTGTGGACCCTAATTATTGTTGTTGGGGTCCCAATTAGTGCGGATGGGGCATAGTATGGAATTCAATATGCAACCCGGTTTAGAAGAACTGATTCAAATTTCAATTGTTGGATGTTTTTCATTTGTAAAATCATAACGTTCAAAGTTGAATCAAAACTTCTTTTTCCCTTTGCCCAAGAGGCAATGTCTAGATGGTGCGAAGGAGGACTTGATCATTGTTGCCCCTAAACTTGCTTCAAAACAAAAACCTCCTCCATCTAAAACCTCCCTACAAAAATCACAGTAACGCTTGGGGTAAAGGAAATAACTCCATAGTAAACCACACTCGATCTACAGTAACTTCCAAAAACAAACGAATGAAATGGACTTCGGATGAAAAAATGGCAACCATTTGAACTTCCCCGAGCTCATCCAGAATGTCGTTTTTCGACATCAGGGACGTTTAGGGGTTAAAGATATTATGGATAAAAGATACAAATTGAAATTGTATTTTTCTTCCTCTCTCTTAGTATTAAAATATATACGTTTGAAGTGTTCTTGGTGAGAAATGAGCAAAGAACTTTAGGGGTTAATCACTATTGAGTTGAAAAGTGATTCCAAAAACCCAAAAGGCCACTCTAGCATGGATTTTAGAATATTATACCCTTCGACCTTCCTTTTCTACAACACCACCATATCATTTTCTTACAACCTCATTGCTACAACATCACCACATTATTTGTCTAATCACTACACATTACCCAAAAAATTAAAAAAATTAGTACAAAGTATTTAGTGAAAATTATATATGTATAAAGAAAAAAAAGACAACACACATACCTTTGCATGAGGTCATGTTGAGTTGGAAAAAAAATACATTTTGAGTTATGTTTCCACTTTATACATTGTACTAATTCATTTATTTTTAATAATAGATGTGACCAATGATGTGACGAGGATATTAATAAATTTAGAAACTAGTCAAATTAAGAATAAAAAAGAAAGGATACATTAGAGGCAAGAAAATGGGACATACATAATGTAACACCATTAGATGATAGAAGTAAACATTCATGTGATGAGGATATTTCTAAATGTGAAAATAAATTTAGAAAATTAATACAAAGTAAGAAGGAATAAATTTAAAAGTTCAGAAAGAAGGTAAAGTTCAGACAAAAAATGGTGGGACATACATAATGTGACATGCTTAGATGATAGAAGTGATTGGTCATGTGAAGACTACAACTTTTGTATATATAACTACAAAAATAATAGTAAGTATTGCACTATTATTTTTTACATGAGAATTAACGATTGCGATTTAGATTCTCATGGAAAGTCTCAAAACATCCTTTCTTGAGACACATAAATAGATTACCACATGGTCCGCAATATGTATGTGGCCTTGCTCCGGTATTACAAACCACACATGGATTTCGTTTCTCTGATCGTTTTGGAAAACATATTTTTCCACCTTGAGATCTTGGAATTTCATTTCTTCTACAACGCCCACGCCAATTTTTAGTAAGTGCCATACATAACTCGGTACGGAATTGTAAATGGGTCATTGGCTTCCGCGGTTCCTTCCCCATTTTACACTTTGCCAAGTAGATGATGAACTTATTTACGACTGTCATGTCAAGGAGGAAAAAAAAGATACGATGCCACCACTTGTGCGATCGATTTTGCGTTGCATATGAGGCACGCAATTGGTCAGCCACATCTACACCCTGCATATAAGTAGTGTATTCCAAATGCATAGGAGATGTCGTGATTTCTTCTCGGATGGCACCATTTCGGCGAGGTACCGTAACCACTGGCATAACTGGTAATCCTCTTGGCATAGCGTGTGTTGAAAGTAAAAGTACAGCTTTCTTATCCTTCCAAACTACGCATGAAATTTTGTTAGAATCATGCATTCGCCACTCATATTCCCCTTGCCTCCTCTCTCTATTGAACGCCTTGGTGTTTTTACACTTATCCGGTAAACCCACTCTATTAGACCTCATGGTTCCCGTAGCATAGATACCCCGTGCTTATAATTTTGTAAAAAGGCCGACACTAGTAAAAAAATTATCCATTACTATTACATGTGGTTTTCCAACCATGTCTTTAGCTAAGTCCAAAACCACTTTCTGTGCTAATTGTGGTTCTCCTCTTGTTGCCGATACTACATTTTCAACATTACGATCTTTCCCACAGTAAACAGAAAAATTCCATACATACTTTGTAATTGAGCAAGTAATGCACCATATCTTAATGCCCCATTTTTGCGGTTTTTGAGGCATATATTGACGCAATGGACAATATGAACCTTTATACCGTATCATCATCTCATCTATCGTACAAAACTTCCCAAGTTGCCAAACTCTCTTACAATTCTCTCTAATTGCATCAACCAACCATCTAATTTGGCCCAATTTATCATATCCCGGTAAATTTTTGTCTCTAACATAATTTGCCGGGTTTGTGATATGCAAACATTTTGTCAACATCATAAACCGTTCTCGTGTCATAAGTTGCGAAATAATAGCGCAATGAAAAATAGAACCCTCTTTGTGCCAATAACTCTTGATGTTTGGTTGCCTCTTCATACCCATGTATAACCAAATTGCAAGAAATACTTTTAACTCTGATGCAGTAAAAGTTTCCCAATTTTCACCGCCCATTGTTTTACCTTCCTCATCCTCCTCCGTAGCATACCGATTTGTCTCTCTAACAATATCTCGAAGTAACCAAAATGGCCAAAATAAATCAAATAGGCGTAGCATGGTGGGAAATTCTCTCATGAAAATCCGTGGTCCAGTAGTTCCTTCAAACTCTAGCGGAGGCGGATCATATGTGGAGATGTTAGAATGCCATGTACTATCACGATAAACATACTTAATGCTATTTGAATCCTCAATATCATTGTCATTGCAATCATCGGCACTTGAATCCGATTCATTCATAGAATCGTCATCTTCCAACATTGTTGGCGCATAATGATTTTCACGTCGAATCGTCCTCCGTTGATCCCGAGTATGTAGTCTTCGAGAGTGAGGTCCACCAATTCCATCAAAATCACAAATATCTTCCTGTGTGAAATAATCATCTTGCTCCTCCCCGTGATTAGAAATATTTTCAAGAAAGTCATGAGAGAGTCCTCCATCCCCTTCAATGCTTGTTGGATGGAATTGCCCCGCTCTATTCAAATTTCCTTCCCCTCCTCCCTCCCCTCCAACTTCTCCTCCTCCTTCCCCTCCAACTTCTCCTCCTCCCTCCCCTCCAACTTCTCCTCCTCCCTCCCCTCCAACTTCTCCTCCTCCTTCCCCTCCAACTTCTCCTCCTCCCTCCCCTCCAACTTCTCCTCCTCCCTCCCCTCCAACTTCTCCTCCTTCCTCCCCTCCAAATTCTCCTCTTCCCTCAAAACCTCTATCTTCTCTCATCCTTTTTTTGTGTTTAGCATTGAATTTATGCACACTATATGTAATTTCGGGTGGCCACCACAATTCTTCCAATGTCCTTTCTTCCTCATAATTGTAAGGCCCCTCATCAAAACTATCCTCACTCAATTCCTCACATGATGATTCTCTCCCATTCTCTTCAAAAAAATCTTGGCTATCAAAAAATTCATGGTTGTACTCACCAATAGGATCTTGTAATGCCATGTCTAAATTGTCATGGAGGTTTGTAGATGGTGGAGCATGTGGTAGTGGAGGAGGACTTGGAGGTAATGGTGATGAATTGGCCGTCATAAAGGCATGTCCGGATGCTTTGCGTGTACTTTGCCGTTGAGGTTGTGGATTGGAGGAACCCTACAAACATAACATACACACACACAAAATGAGTAGGATAAATCTCACATTTCCTTCACATGAAGTTGTAATTGAATTTGCACTTGCTTACCTCCTCTCTTTGCCATGATGCCTTAGCTCTACGCGGCATGGTGACTCTCTCACTCTTGAATGCAAAAGTTCTCTCACAATTTGTATTGCAATTGTGTAGCTTCATTGCATACATTGCATCTTATAGCGATTTATTTTTTATTCAATTTTTTTTGCAATTGGCATGTAAGGTTGTTGCCAACCTCATTGTGGGCTTGACTTTATGGTTGCATTGATAACTTATGGTACAAATTTAGAATGAAGCTTTGTAAGTGGAATTTTTAAGGAGGTTTTAGTCTTAGCTCTCTGTGAAGCTCTCTGTCAACAGAGAGTCACAGGCGGTGTTGGGGAGGCGGAGGTGGGGAGCCCTTGAAA